>JAWQFJ010002850.1:12500-20000 GCA_034096865.1 Theodoxus fluviatilis
GAGTGGGGGTGAGAATAGACCCCCTGTGAGTGGGGGTGAGAGTAGACCCCCTGTGAGTGGGGGTGAGAGTAGACCCCCTGTGAGTGGGGGTGATAGTAGACCCACCACATATCCCAACACATCTAGCAAGCAGTAAACATCTAGGGAGACTGACAAATGACTTGCTTCTACTCAAGCCATTGACCTTGAGCCCCTTGTGGGCTGGGGGTCAGAATAGACCCCCTGTGGGCTGGGGGTCAGAATAGACCCCCTGTGGGCTGGGGGTCAGAATAGACCCCCTGTGGGCTGGGGGTCAGAATAGACCCATCGCATCTCCCTATGTGATTTGTAAGAGGTGAATATATGGGGACATCATGGTTTGATTTGTGCTTTACTCTTAACTATTCTGATTTTGTGCTCAGTGGCCATACATAGCCTGCAAAGACTGGTAGGCCGTAGAACTCCAACTGTCCATCTGCCCATCCATTGACCTCAATTGCCTACAAAGGCTGATAGACTATAGAACTCCATTCATTCATTCATCCATTTTTCATTCATTTTCATTCATTCATTCATCCATTCAACCATTCACATGATCAGTGAAAAGCTACATCTGCAACCTCACACCTCAGGGGAGGCAACCTACTTTTCAGGGGAGGTAACTTGTGCGGGACACAACCATTTGGAGAAGCAGTACCTGGACGAGGTGTTCAACATGCCCATCGAGAAAATGTTCGAGCTTCTCTTCACCAACTCCACCTGCTTGAGGAATTTTGTCACCTCCAGGAAGACATTTGGTAAGCGGCAACGTGTGGCGTACTGTCACGTTGAGTGCCTATGGAGCGAGGGAATGACATTTGGGTCGAGTGTAGGCTGCATCTGTCTCGGACAAGTTCAGTCTAACATGTAAGCTTGAGTGGTGAAAATGACCCACCATGTCTCCCTATGCCATTCATAAGAGGCGAACAACTAGGGACACCGTGACTGGATTATATTTGCTCTAAACTGTTCTAGTGATTTTCGTGCTTAATGGCCTTACATAGCCTACAAAGGCTGATAAGCCGTAAAATACTATCCATCCATCCATTAGTGGTTTTAAAAAAAGGTTTTAAAAAGTATGAAAAAAAGACAAAGTGTTATATGTCAAAGTCCATCTGATTGTGGTGGATTTTTACAGTATTTCTGTCGTCTTGATTTGATTACTCTGTTGGACTGATAGTTTTCCCATTAGTGAGCTTTTCATTGTGTTTGTCATCTATGTATGTATGGAAGTTTGTTCTTCAAGCATGTTAAAAATAATAAATTCACCTCTTTAGAGATATTCATTATAAAAGAACATGTGTCTGTACAAAGGCAAAAGTTGGGAAAATGACAAAATTTGATGTTTCAACCACATTATTGTTTATTCATTCATGCATATTCCAGAAAAAAAGACATGCTCATACAGGAAATATTTAGTTGTTTTTTTACAGCAATGTAAAGTTCAGGAAAGCAATTATGTATCATATACATGTATTGAGTGCTGATGTCTTTACTCTGTGTTTGCATCTAAACTGTTCTGTTGACGTACGCCTTGTTTCTCATGCCCAGCCTCACACGTAGAGATGCTGTGGGCACTGTGTTTGGATGGCCGTAGTTACTCGTCTTGTTTCTCATGGCAGTGTCATCAGCTAAGAGTTTTTCAGGTGTGTGCATGTTGCTCCCAACTGCATCATGACGTGCGAATTTGCTGCAGACATCAACTTTCCTGCCTGGACGGACGAGAGGGACGAGAACGGGAACCGCGTGAGAAACTTGAGCTACACGCTCACTCTGAATCACTCCATCGGCCCCAAGATCTCTCCCTCCACAGAGAAACAGGTGAATGTCCTCCCCCTCGTGCTGTTGGCCCAGCTTGCCCTCCTGTGCTTGATTTGGGGGGGGATTGATGTGTTTGTGTGCATGCATGTGAGTGTGTGTGTGTGGACATATGGGGGGAGGCATGTCAATATGTTTCTCATCCTCCCTGTGCAGAAACATTCCATTAAAAAAATCAAGCAACCTCTGCGAAGACACCTGCACTTTTGAGCCACTCTGCTGGTGAGCAGCACACAGACCAACCTTCTCTCTTGAGATACCACGGCTCACATCCAATCCATGACACAAACACAGCGCAATACACAACTCAAACAGCTTTGACAGCATTGAGAATGACCCAGCACCTTTTGCAAAGCAGGATGGTTGCGGTGCAACTTTTGTCTCAGAGTTTTCTGCCACTTGTCAGTGCGCCTTTCTCAGCAGGATATCTCCTTTCTCTCTCAGCAGGAAATCTCCTTTCTCTCTCAGCAGGGTATCTCCTCTCTCTCAGCAGGATATCTCCTTTCTCTCTCAGCAGGATATCTCCTTTCTCTCAGCAGGATATCTCCTTTCTCTCTCAGCAGGATATCTCCTTTCTCTCTCAGCAGGATATCTCCTTTCTCTCTCAGCAGGATATCTCCTTTCTCTCTCAGCAGGATATCTCCTTTCTCTCTCAGCAGGATATCTCCTTTCTCTCTCAGCAGGATATCTCCTTTCTCTCTCAGCAGGATATCTCCTTTCTCTCTCAGCAGGATGTCTCCTTTCTCAGCAGGATATCTCCTTTCTCTCTCAGCAGGATATCTCCTTTCTCAGCAGGATATCTCCTTTCTCTCTCAGCAGGATATCTCCTTTCTCAGCAGGATATCTCCTTTCTCTCTCAGCAGGATATCTCCTTTCTCTCTCAGCAGGATATCTCCTTTCTCTCTCAGCAGGATATCTCCTTTCTCTCTCAGCAGGATATCTCCTTTCTCTCTCAGCAGGATATCCTTCCTCTCTCAGCAGGATATCTCCTTTCTCTCTCAGCAGGATATCTCCTTTCTCTCTCAGCAGGATATCTCCTTTCTCTCTCAGCAGGATATCTCCTTTCTCTCTCAGCAGGATATCTCCTTTCTCTCTCAGCAGGATATCTCCTTTCTCTCTCAGCAGGATATCTCCTTTCTCTCAGCAGGATATCTCCTTTCTCTCTCAGCAGGATATCTCCTTTCTCAGCAGGATATCCTTTCTCAGCAGGATATCTCCTTTCTCAGCAGGATATCTCCTTTCTCTCTCAGCAGGATATCTCCTTTCTCTCTCAGCAGGATATCTCCTTTCTCTCTCAGCAGGATATCTCCTTTCTCTCTCAGCAGGATATCTCCTTTCTCTCTCAGCAGGATATCTCCTTTCTCTCTCAGCAGGATATCTCCTTTCTCTCTCAGCAGGATATCTCCTTTCTCTCTCAGCAGGATATCTCCTTTCTCTCTCAGCAGGATATCTCCTTTCTCTCTCAGCAGGATATCTCCTTTCTCTCTCAGCAGGATATCTCCTTTCTCTCTCAGCAGGATATCTCCTTTCTCTCTCAGCAGGATATCTCCTTTCTCTCTCAGCAGGATATCTCCTTTCTCTCTCAGCAGGATATCTCCTTTCTTTCTCAGCAGGGTATCTCCTTTCTCAGCAGGATATCTCCTTTCTCTCTCAGCAGGATATCTCCTTTCTCAGCAGGACATCTCCTTTCTCTCTCAGCAGGATATCTCCTTTCTCAGCAGGATATCTCCTTTCTCAGCAGGACATCTCCTTTCTCTCTCAGCAGGATATCTCCTTTCTCTCTCAGCAGGATATCTCCTTTCTCTCTCAGCAGGGTATCTCCTTTCTTTCTCAGCAGGATATCTCCTTTCTCAAATCACACACTGAATCTTCATCTGAATGCACTTTTGATGTTGAGAGTGTGAATCAAAATAGCATCACGATATCAGTGTGACTCAAAAAAGCATCACAATATCAGTGTGACCCAAAATAGCATCACAAAATATCAGGGCCCGTATTCACAACGGCGATTTATCGGCGATTTATTTTAACCCCGATTTATCTCTAAACTCACGATTGCAACTGCCTGTTCCGCTCTCCCTTGGCTGGAAATCAGTATATATAGCTAAGCGCAACCTAGAATTCTTTGACGAGCGTACCTTATCTAACCAATCAAGATAACGCAGGGCTAGGGGATAAATCGAGTGTTGAAAAGATAAATCGCCGTTGTGAATACGGGCCCAGAGCGACTAAACAGCCTCACTTGTAATTGAGTCAAACTGTCAATAGTGTTTTTCTTTGAATATAGTCATCAAAGCACACAAAGTACACAAAGCATTTATCTAATCAAGAAATCAACACTGAATTAAATACCTCCACCTAAGAGTTCATGTTTACCCTGGGTTCATAAGTTAATAAGTTATTTAGCTAAATGACTCTAAAAGTTCAAACCAGATCCGGATGAAATTTAGTGAAAGGTTAGGATCTCACCCAAAGAAGATTCCATTAAGTTTTGGAGGTTATCCGTTATCTTGTTGGGGAATTACAATCTTAAAGAAAATGTTATCTGTCATGTAGTTCTTGAATTGAAAGCCTAATGAGATATTTTATGGAACATCACGAATGTATGACGTCAAACTGTTCTGCACTCAGATGTTACTTTTAGTGGATGAAATGAACGGAACTTCAGTCAGGCCTGGCCAGCAGAACTTGCTGCCTGAATCATACAGGCCATGGAGGGGAAATGTTGGCTTCCTTGGCAGAAGTTTGCGCTCTCAGTGCTTGCACTCACAGAGTGCTTGCGCTCCCAGAGTGCTTGTGCTCCCAGAGTGCTTGCGCTCCCAGAGTGCTTGCGCTTCCAGAGTGCTTGCGCTCCCAGAGTGCTCTCTGTTTATTTTAATTTGTAATCTGCTGCAGATTCTGCACAAGGAGAGTCAGCCCAGCCTGTTCTACGTGCTGGACGCCGAGTGCTGTAACAATGGCATTCCCTACGCCGACGCCTTCTACGTCATGAACCGCTACTGCCTCACGCGGGTCAGCAAGATCGCTTGTCGCCTGCGAGTCACCAGCGAGGCGCGCTACAGGAAATCCGTGATGGGCATCGTGAAAAGTGAGTGGTACTCGTCTGAACTGTTCCTTGACAAAGCTTTTAGCTTCCGTTCTGCCAAGCAGAAAGCACAGTTAAATATGTTCATGTGTTAGAATTGACTTGCTTATAGTCTTATCAGCTCTAGTGGTTTTTTAAGATTTTTATATTATTTTAATTTTCATATTAGTCAATGGCCTTTTTGAGTTACATTACCCATAAAAACTGATAGGCCGTAAAACTCCATTTATTGTCTTGATGTTGCATTTTGCTGTGTATATGTATACACACTCTGGAATATTTTAATAATTTGATATGAATAATCATCGTTATTGTTATTTTATTGACTCACATGCGAAGCAAAAGTGAGTCTATGTACTGAGCCGTTTCGTCCGTCCGTCCGGGCGTAAAAAACTTAACGTTGGATTTTTCTCGGAGACTATTAAGTCTATCAACACCAAATGTGGCATGATGGTGTATGATGACAAGGCCTCAAAAAACATACATAGTGACTTGACCTTGCTTCAAGGTCAAGGTCACAGGAGCCATAAATGTGGTCTCAAAAACAGTCATTTTTCACATTTTCCCAATTTTCTCCCACGTTATTGAGAATGGCGACCTTAGCTACAAGTGGTATATAGGTCAAAGCAAGCCCTATCTTTTGATACCAGTTTGGTTGACCTTGCTTCAAGATCAAGGTCACAGGAGCTCTTCAAAGTTGGATTGTATACATATTTTGAAGTGACCTTGACCCTGAACTATGGAAGATAACTGTTTCAAACTTAATAATTATGTGGGGCACATGTTATACTTTCATCATGAGACACATTTGTTCACATATCATCAAGGTCAAGGTCACTTTGACCCTTATGAAATGTGACCAAAATGGGGTAGTGAACCACTAAAAGTGACTATATCTCATGGTAGAAAGTGCCAATAAGCACCATTGTGCTTCCTATGTCTTGAATTAACAGCTTTGTGTTGCATGACCTTGGATGACCTTGACCTTGGGTCAAGGTCACATGTATTTTGGTAGGAAAAATGTGTAAAGCATTTCTTTGTGTATGATGTCATTGGTAGGTTTAGTTGTTTGACCTTGACCTTGAAGGTCACCTGAAGGTCAGGGTCATATAAAGGTCAAGGTCAAGCATGTGAGTCGTATGGGCTTTGCCCTTCTTGTTGTTGTTGTTGTTGTTATGGAATAACCACTTCCTAGTTCCATGCTTGGGGCATTTGTGAAGTGCGAAAGACTAGTGCTTTTCTGTGATTTTCATCTGCCATATTTCAGTTGGGCGTCACTCAATGAGTGCTCTGACCTGGGGATAAACGCTAAAATTGATTAGCAGTTGCAGCCACAAGTGCATGTTGAGAAGGTGCTCTTTACAAAAGTCCCTTTTTGTTTTATAACTATGGATTATTGGTACCTGTGGATTAATGGGGGACCCTGTGGATTAACTCATTGAAGACGGCACTATTTTTAGCTCATGTTGACTGGAGACGCATGTTTCTGGGCATTTTTACAGAAATTGCTGAAAAAATACTAATCAAGCAATGGAAAAACTGTTGCCATCATTAGAACGCTCTTTGTCTCCTTTATCCTTGTTGATCAATGTCATGTTCTCAATATTTTTATTTTGAATATAGTATTGCAACAAAGATGGGTACCGTCTGGCGTGCCTGTTTTTTGTTCGGCTGAAGTGAGGCCAACTTGCTCAGCCGACAGCGTGTACGGATCAGTTTTCGATTCCTTTTCTTCGGTCAGCAGTTCTTGCACTATATCTATGATCTGCTCCTCTAAAACTACATCTTTTTCATCTTCGTCCTCTTCGGAAAAAAGGAGCACATTGTCCTTTTCATCTGATCCTTCTTTCATAGCGATTTCAACGAAAATCCTCATCGTCCTGCTTCGACACCATTGCGATTTAGCGTTTAAATCGCCCCCTTGCCACATGTGTAAACAAAGTCTGGCAGTGCCTTATTCTCTTCAAATTCAGAGACACAGACAATCTACAATGTTCCTCACTATCTTATAAGAGAACTAGACTACCTCGACTGGTTAAGAGCTCCTCACAACACGCACAAGAAATTAACATACGCACCGCATCATATGATGAGATGTGTCGTCAACCGTTGCTCACCTCACCTCATCACATGATGAGATGCGTCATCATTGAGTTAATGGGGGGACCCTGTGGATTAATGGGGGGACCCTGTGGATTAATGGGGGGACCCTGTGGATTACCAGCTCTTACTTTGTCCTGAGGATAGTGTCAAGATGTTTTTAGAAGTAAGAAATTAATCATCCATTCGTTTTCCCGTCTCAGGGATTGAACCAAGGCACCATGCCTTGCCCATAATCAAATACCAAAGCTTGTTTGCTTAAATATGGCCATCAAAAGACAGGGTTTCAATAGGCAGAGGAGAGGTTGAGGAGCTGACTATGCACTCATGCAGGAGGGGAGATAACTGGATATGGGGCTGCCAGGAGCTGGTGATCTACTGTATGTTTCAGTAGTAAGCCTTGAATTGAGAAAGCTCCTTTTAAGACAGTATTTTCTTGTTTGGCACGCCATAGACATTGAAGCAACACTCACTAGCAA
>JAWQFJ010002850.1:27500-50000 GCA_034096865.1 Theodoxus fluviatilis
AGCGAGGCAGTGTCGACAGTGTACTGGACATGTCATTGATTTGGAATGAGAGCAAGGCAGTGTCGACAGTGTAATGGACATGTCATTGATTTGGAATGAGAGCAAGGCAGTGTCTACAGTGTCATGGACATGTGTCATTGATTTGGAATGAGAGCAAGGCAGTGTCGACAGTGTAATGGACATGTCATTGATTTGGAATGAAAGCGAGGCAGTGTCGACAGTGTCATGGACATGTCATTAATTTGGAATGAGAGCAAGGCAGTGTCGACAGTGTAATGGACATGTGTCATTGATTTGGAATGAGAGCAAGGCAGTGTCGACAGTGTCATGGACATGTCATTGATTTGGAATGAGAGCAAGGCAGTGTTGACGATGACAGGGATGTGACTTTTCCAGTAAACAGCCGCGCAGTCAGGAGGAGTGGGTGCAGCTGCTGAAGCAGCAGCGACTGCTCTATGAAAACGAGATGGAGAAGTGGCACGACATCCTCTCCGTCTCTGTCAAGCTAGTCGACCAGGTCCGTGCTCTCAGTTGCTGTGTTTTTTTTAAACATCTATATATATAAAACCCAAACGGTTTCGTGTCTGTGTATCTGTCAGTGTATCTATCTAACTATCCATCCAGTTTATGCACGGATCTCCGCAAAATTTGCCATGTTGCTCCCCCGTGACTTGATGGGGTTAGTCGTCGCGTTTTGGAAGGCAAACCTCCAAACGTTCCAGAGATATTCCCTCTGGAACTTTTTAGTCATGGAACTGTTGAGGGCAAAGGGAGGCAACGGCTCCAACCTGTGCTTCGTGATGCACATGGTTTTACGGGTCCGAGCTCAACTCATCATTGATGTTTCATGAATGGGAGTGGGGGGTGGGAAAGTATCTACGGTAGGGTTATTTGGGGGGGGAGGGGGGGGGAGGTTGAGGCTAGAGGGTGGGGTGATTGGGGGGGGGGGGGGGGAATATCTACGGTACGGTTATTTAGGGGGAGAGTGAAATGGAAAAAGTGGAAACGGGTAAACCATCTAGTCTATTCATATTTTTCAAACTGGTCACCCATGTACGTAGTGCTTATGGTTACACTGGCAATAACAATGGCAGTGACACTGGCAGTAACAATGGCAGTTACACTACAATGATGTAGAGGAAGACCATGTCAGGCTGAAAATAACTGGAATTCTTCTATCATAAGGCTTGGTAATCTTCTTATCAGGGTTGTTTGTCTGTTACATTTATTTAAAAATCCATATCTACTTGATGATCATTTTTGAAGCACTACTTTATGAAAACAAAGACTCTCATCTTCATCATTCACTTCATATCACATGGGCTTTGCTGTCACTCACATAACCAACTAATCTATCCATTCCGTGTTTCAGATGCGGGAAACGCTAATCCAGTTGTTGTCTGGGTTGGAGAGTCGGGGCAGTGTGCCCAAGACAGAGTCCGGCAAAAGCTGACCACTCGTCCATTTCCGTGGTGGCCAATGCTGTCCCTGACTGTCGCGTGTCTGCAACCGCACTTCTCCCCTGCCTTGTCTGGTGCGGCTCCTGCGGCGCCGTATTTCATGGTCATTGTCGCCCCCCACCACTCATGCCCATGATGACAAGTCGGGCGGCTCCTGCGGCGCCGTGTTTCATGGTCATTGTCGCCCCCCACCATTCATGCCCATGATGACAAGTCGGCATCAACGTTGCAGTTGTCACCAGTGTCAAAGTTGGCATTGAAGGGGTCGACATAACTGTGTTGGACTCGATGTCTTTGGCTGACGCACTGTCATTGATGTCATTATGCTGTGCTGTATTGACATTAGATGTGGATACTTAATTCCGTATTGTTGTTGACAACCTTGCGTTGGCTTTGTTGCATAAGAGTTGACACATGCTGGTGTGGGCAGTGTTGACAATTGAGCATGTGACAGAATCTGTTGTCACCGACATCGGCAACATCATTGACAAAATGACAGATTACGTTGTGGATGCAGATGTTCACACATGGCCAATGCTGACAGCTGTGTGGTTGAGTTGAGGCTGGTGTCGACATTTGCTTATTGTGACGTCCACGTGATGGGACTGTGAACGTTGAAGCCGACGCCAGAGTGGTAGTTGTAACTTCACTGTTAAATCTGTGTCACAGTAGTCATGAAACTGCCAGATTATTTCTGCGGACAAACTACTCAACACTTTATACTCACTCCGGATGAAGTGGCTTGGATCTTTCAGGATTCGTGTGGACCCCCTGGTGGGCAGTATTCTCACGCCTGGCTGTCTGTCTCCCTATGCTCTTGTGAACGTGCTTTAGCTGCGACTGTGACTGAAAATAGTCATGTTTGGGGGAACTGCAGGTTATGTAAATATGCTGGGAAATGTCCTGACTGGATGAAGGAGTGGAAGAGGGTTAGGAGGAAGGAGTGGGGAGCATTCAGAAGGTTGTGATGAGAAACAGAAGGAAAATTGAGTGTGGCATTCAGCGCTCAGCCTCAAAGCTGATTGCAGGCTGACCAAGTCAGCCCCGAGAGATGATGCCATGGTGTATTTGTCTGGTTGTGCTGACGTTTCATTGTGTGCGTGTGTGTGTGCGTTTGAAGTACCATGTGTATTTATCAGACTGCAGTGAAGATGTCCTCTGGGAAACACAACTGTCTCCATTGCATTAGTGTCAGTCATGAGTTGCTTGCACAGGTTGAGTTTCACACTGAGCAAGTTGTGTGCATTTTAGGAAGTGGAAAAAATGTTCATCTCGCATTAACTGTCCGTGTCTTGGCTCCTATGAGGCTGCCTGCTGACTTGTACACAGGAAGTTCCTGGGAAGTGTTTTGCTAGACTCATAAATCTGCTAGGCAAATTTCTTTCCCAAGAGGTGTGTCACAAATGCTATTGTACAGGTGGGAGAACCAACCATAGAGGCCTTGGGCACCATTCATTGTAAATCGGGGGGGGTAATTTGTGTATTATACAGTACCCAGGCCCTTTTCAAAGGCGCAATGTTTAGTGCGGCTCATGGATATTCAATTTGGGTTTTTTAATAGCAGAGTATGCATTTTCATCAATTGAATTCTGTCATGTGAGGTAGGTGGCACAGGAATCAATGTTGTAGATGTTGGCCAGAGTAAGGCAGTGAGAACCGACGTGCACCTGACTTGATGAGGACACTACAAAACAGTGCTCATGGACATGTTCGTAAAGTCTCGGGATTAAATTGTCTGGAAAGGACAGTCTTTGCATCAGGAACTACCTGCACAGCACGAAGGAAATGACTTCTGTGTAACTTCACCTTGGCTTGACCAGGGTCAAATCGCCAACTGCTAACGACAAAGTTCTGAATGAGAAATGTATATACTGCATGTAGGTGTTATCTCGGGTGTAACTTGGACGCTGTTTGTGACCAAGCTAGGGAGAACTGTATTAAAAACAAAAGATCAAATGCCATTTATGCAGTTGGAAATGATGTAGAAACGGCAATCTGTATGCCATTAGCAACCCATCCAGCAGGAAGTTGGTCAGAAATAAACAGAACAAGGAGTCGAAGTGACAAGTCGAGGGATTTTCTCACTAGCTCAGGTGGTTTTGTGAGGTTTTATGTGTTTGTAAATTTTTGTATTTTTATTCTATTTAAATGGAAACATTAGTAATCATGGATTGAGAAAACTTCATTTGCATTTCAGACAATCAGTCTTGTATATTTCTTTGTGTGTTGCATTTTGCCAAACACGCTTGCGACCTGCAGTGAAGTGAAGAGTTTGTTGATGAGATTTGAATTGTCAACATTTGGATTTCAACCTTGTAGAAAGTGTGTTCTAGCACTTGAGTTGGTATTCATGTCTCACACAACACTTGGGCTGTTCCATAGTTATCCCATAAAAATATCCAATACCTTGTAGATAACAAATCCTGGCTTAAAAGAAAATAAATCCTTCCCATCTGATCAACACACAACAAAATATTAATACTTCTAGCGATGAAGTGCTCTCAATTACTCTAAAACCTACACCCACCCACCCACCCACCCTCTTCTCCCCCTCTCTCTCTCTCTCTCTCTCTCTCTCTCTCTCTCTCTCTCTCTCTCTCTCTCTCTCCCCTCCCTCCCTCCATCCCTCCCTCCCCTCCCTCCCTCCCTCCCTCCCTCCCTCCCTCCCTCCTTTCTCTCTCTTCCTTCTTCTCTCCTTCTTTCTCCCTCCCCCTTCTCTCTCTCCCTCCCTCCCCCCTTCTCCCTCTCTCACTCTCACTCAGAATTAGGCAATATCATGTCATCAAAGCTGTAACATGGGTTGCAAATAGTTGCAAGCCTTGTACTTTCCTTCACCAACAAGGACGGATGCCTTCTGTTGAATTTGGTTTTGTTCAAGAGGCAACATGCTTAGCGTTTTATTGACAGACAAGTTGAATTTTGAAGTGGAGAGGTAGAAAATGAGTTAAGCTGTGGTATATGTATGATTGTGGCAGAGAAGCTTGTGTGAATTAGTGTACATTGAAGATCTGAGGGGAAAACATGTTGCTGTGAGAACAAATCGGGGATCTCATTGTTGTTTTGTTGGAGAAGGCACTATCATGACACGATTAGAAGAAACTGGATGTTGCTGTGTTTGGATAACTATTTATGTTATGCAGAAGGAAATTGTAAGAAAGGTGGGAACTTATTAGTTCACAGTAGACAAATATTTATCATTTAATCAGATTTTGTTGCTGTACAAATATTTCAGCATGTATGTGAGGTGATACCTACACTCGACCAATACTAAAAAAAAAACTGTAAAACAGATGGAGCTTTTCAGCTGAAGTCATTGTGTGTCGGAAAAGTCTGAGTTGGTTTTCTGTGAGTGGAAAGAAATGCATCAGCCATTTTGTTTTCTTTGAGGGACACATAGGTCCGGATATACAACCAGCGTTTGTCTTTTTTATTCCTGCTGAGTGGCTGCATAGATTGTGCGGCAGCATCCAGGTAAATAGAGGGGAGAGGTTTCCCCGCCAATCCCGCAGGCATGTCATGAGCGGCAGTGCGCACTGTTTTGCATTTTATTTTGATGATTTGAAGGCTGCTAAAATAGAGAATGTGTTTCAGTTACAAAGTGTTTCAGTTACGTACATTAGTCGTCTTGTTCAAGTACTGTATGGCTGCTTTTATGTCATGAAAATGATAGATATGAGTTGATCTTCTGAAACCACGGTGAAACCAGGAATTGTTGGATTGATGATGAATGTGCTGCATGTTTAATATGAAAAGATATTACTTTTTCCCTGTTGTACAGAGGATCTTCACATATCAGTTATCCTAATGTTCAAATTCTAGTTGACATATTTTTGTCCATATGAATAGATCATGTATTCTATTGTTAGACGCAGAGTTTTCTTGTTCTCCATGCAAGCTGCAAGGTGGACATCTTAGCTCGGGCATTGTCGTTGAAACAATCGGAGCTATTGGAAGTCGGTCTAAACACCAGGAAATCCACTGAAAGGCTGTGTCGTGCAAGGCAGAGAAAATTTGCCTTTTGAGAGTCGTTGCTGTGCCCAAGTGGATTAGATCAACCCGTCTTCAAAGTGCAATATCACACGGCACAGGTAACTTAATTGCAAGAATTGTGATAACTGTGTTCCAGCTTGAACACTGGGACGCTCCTTGTCCTTGTGATCTCAGCTCCAGTCCTACTCAGATCTCATTGGACCATGCAGACTGTATGTGTCAAGTTGTATGTAGATGTATCCTTCTTCCGATTTGGAAGTGGTGGTAGAGTTGCAGTTCTTATCTCCACCTCGACATATCTGCAGCATGGAAATGGAAAGACTAAAGGCTTGTTCAGGAGGCGCAGCGCTGCACGTGTTTCACTCCTGAACAGCAATTTTGGGGCGTGATTCACTCAGCGCTGTGCATCACAGATCCGAGGTGATTCACACGATTTTCAAAATGGCGTCTTCGATACCGCAATGGTCGTCGGACGCGTAAAATAACCCTCAGAAACATCATTTTGGGACTGGAATGGGCTTTATTTGCCCCAAGCGCTCTGAATGCGCGAGTAATGGCAAGTAAGGATGACACAGTAGTGGACTTTATTCATGCAGAATACATTTAAACGTATATAAACAATGTCTGTGGCAGAGAAAACAATTTCTTAGCGTCTAGCAACACAACATGCGGCGCAGAAGATTTACCTCCTTTTTAACAAGTAAAGCACTGCACTAAATCTGTAGGTGTTCAGGAGAGGCAAAGAGCGCTCATTTGCCAACATGAAGCGCTCATGCAGCGCTTTGTACTCCTGAACAAGCCTTAATACTCCTATACTTGGCAGGGCTCACGAAAAATGTTGCTACCCCACGCTGATGTATCAAGTATGTGTTGGGATGATGTGTTGCCTATTTTGGACTATCCTCCTCCTCCTCCTCCTCCTCCTCCTCCTCCTCCTCCTCCTCCTCCTCCTCCTCCCCCTTCTCCCTTCCTCCTTCTCCTCCTGCTTGTGCTCAACCTCAACTCCTATTTTCTCCACATGCGTCCTCATCAGCAAAGGTGTTCAAGTTGACCTGCCATGCAGTGACTGCATTGAATCGCTGCATCCCTTTGAGAGAGAAAAGTTGACCTGCCATGCAGTGACTGCATTGAATCGCTGCATCCCTTTGAGAGAGAAATGTCTGTTGTTGGATTGTGAAGCTGTGCTGTGTAAATTAACTGGGTTCAAGTGTCAAGAGCTTTAGGAGGGACGACTACTGAATATTGTATTTGAGAAAACCGTGCTGTTGCCTCATGTGTCATATCATTGCCACTGTCTGCATCAACAGAGATATTTTATAGTGTGTTTTCATGTTCATTGCACAGAGAAATGCTAAAATATAAAGACTGAATGTTTTTATGTTGAATGGTTTAAAGATAAACCAGTAGTAGTGTTATACAGTATAGGAGGGGGATGTAAAATGTCATATCGGCTGACTTCTTACCAGAACAGAAATATTTGAGAAGAAAGGATCATCAATGAGTGAAGTTCAGCCTGCATAGACTTAAATTAACTATGAGCTGTTCAAGATGTTTAGTACTTTTTACATTCCACGTGTTCACCCAGACCAGTTTACACTGCTGGATACAAATACATTTTGTTTCATTAAGTTGGTTTCATTAGCCATCATAGTGCACTAGCTATACTTAACTTAGTATTAGATTTTACAAACTCTGTGTATCATAAGCCAGTGATGGATTAAGAAGGGCAGAAAGATGTCATTTTTACTACTTCCCCTTCCAGATTCACTACTTAACAGACTTGTTCTTTTGATTTGTCACCCTCCTTTTCCTCATAAAATAGTAGCTGCAGTGATTGGCTGAAATGATTGTCAGAAAGAAAGTAACAACAAAAAGTAATGGAAAGAGTGTTGGAAAAACACATAGACCCTCACATTTGGTCTGTCCCAAGTTTGTAAAGAAATGCAGTGCTGTTAATGTTAGAAATGTTGACCCACTGCACTATAAATGACTTTTAATTACAGTCATCTCCTTTGCTCTTTTTTTTTCCAGTGTTATACTTTTGTCTAACTTGTTTTTGTATTTACCGATACTTATTGCCTGTTTTTTTATTATAATATGTGCTGCTATTGTTTTTCCGTTACTTTCTTTCCGAGCATCGAATACAACGTGTTGTGTGGTGACAGTGGCCATACTTATATTGATGCTGAGGAAGCTCCAGTTGGTGATGAGATGAAAACTCATCGCATGCTTACCTTTATCGCAAGGGGTTGGTGGTGGACATTTTTCTCCGAGGCGAAACCCCCAAAGACTCGCAACGTTCTGGTTGGAACGGGAGGCTGTAGGAATTTTTCTCAATGGTAGACCGGATGCGAGGGTGGCATTTTGGTTTTAAATTTTGGACACCAAACGGGTGTAAACGTGAGAGAACTACTGGCTAGTCGGGACTGAAGAAGGGAAATTAAAGATGGCTGCTACTCTCTCCCTCGCTCTTTCACCGAATTCCTCCATTGGTCGTGCAACCGTAGTCCTGTCACAAAGGGGGAGTGTTACTGGAGCAGATTCTGTGATATTGCAACATGTGTAACTGTCCACGTGGATGGAGCAATGAGTCCACCTGAAAAACTTCTTGTGAGCTTGGCTCTTGTCGGCCCGCCTGCACCCGAGGAATGGGGTGCTGCGATAGAAATTGAACTTTTGAGGAAGGATGGAGTCGGGCCATTAAAGTATAAATGGAAGAGGTTTTTTGTGTGTAATGGCCCAGAAGATGTGTTCATTGCGGTTTTACATCAATTATGTACACGCCATTGAAGAATCGCTGCGGAAGTTTTTAAAGAATCATGTGAAAGTAAACGATAATGGACAATTAATGCTGTAGTTGGAAGAAATATTAATTTTTTTGGGGGGGTCAAACCATGGTAGTAGAAATGTCACAAAAGTATCCAAGTTCTGACATTTTGAATTATATTTTTGCTGCTGATTCCACACGTACAATGGGAGCATTAATGAAAAAGGTTCAGGGTTAGGCAAGCTATACTGCATCCAAAACTGCAAAAAGTTTGATGCTGATTTATTTTCTTAATGAGATGTACAATATGAACAAGAAATGGCGTGAGTGTTTTAGACTTGGTTTGTGTAGGTTCCTGTAGAATGTAAATATACTTTTGCTGTAAGTGGTTTTGTAAAATTTTTGCATTTAAATCACTTGCACGTACTAACCTAACTCATTCCTGAGCTAGCGTCATTTTCAGGGAGTTGCAGTTTTTACGTCAGTTTTTCGTGAAGTCATCGAAACATGAAAGGCCTACAACATGGGGATCTGACAGCGGATGAAAGAAAAAACCCGTTTTCTGTGAAGTCATGCGGGATGTCTTTTGCATTTCTTTCTATTTACTTTGTTCCAGAAAAAGATGGCGGTTCTGCAAAAAATTCTGAATCAAATTGAGGCATGTACAAAGAGGGTTTATTTAAAAAAATGTTATGTAGGAACCTCGTTGACTTAGGTAAAAGCTGGACCGCCGGAATCCAGAAGACAAAACAAATAACCACAACGAGCGCTGGGAGGTGTTGGAATCACAGGGTTAGTACGGAAACAAACTTTTCGGGCGTAGCCCATCATCAACATCTCCCAGCGATCTGTGATCATTATTTGTTTTGTCTTATTGACTTTGTGGAGATAATGAGAGAGGTTAGAACTGAGCTGGAAAAGATTAATAGTGTAAAAAGGAGAGCTTTGGCTCAGGAATCTTCGAGCTGCCCCTTTCTGGCCAGGATGAAGCTGTTACAACAAGTGACTAGCTCGACCCCACTATCTGCTCACCTTTTGCGTTAATTTAATCAGACTTCTAGTGTTTACGGTTACAGTTGGGCCATGTGTTTGCTTGCTGCAGTTTTCTCAGGAATAGCATCACCGACTTTAAAATCACCGACTTTAAAATCACCGACTTTAAAATCACTGACTTGTTACCTGTGTACTATCACGTTGGTTAGTTCGTCTCGTACACATATTTTCGCCCTTGCTGCAGAATTTTCTCCATAAATCATTGGCTATGCTGTCACTTCGTACTTTGTTTTACCTGTGTGAGAATAAGTTCGTCTGGCAATGAGAAACGAACATCTCACAAGATCAATTTGAAACGAGATATTTTGGTACACGAGGTATTGATCTATCTAGTCACTTTTTGTTTTAAATCCGTCTCAGAATGAATTGTCGGCGCGTGCAGTCTCAAAATGAAAACTGAATGCACGCTTTCCTATGACGTCACGAGTTGCTGCTTCAGCGAGATTGAAAAGTTCTTTTAGTTTCAAATCATCTTTCAGATACTTTCTGGATATTTGTGTCAAAAATATTCATCAAGATTCTCATGTAGTTTACTTGTGTTTGTTGTAAAGTAGTAAAAATAAGGCTTTTACGAACTTTTAGTGAGTCTAGGCTCTTAAAGAAGTAAGTGGTCTTTTTTAAAGATTAAATTTATGGTTTATTTCGTGGTATGTACCATAATGAGAATTGACTGAATGCGTTTTGGGGGAACAAAACAAGTTTCCCAGCACTAAAACGTAGTGTCTATTCCTTCTTTTGTGTTTTTTATTTATTCATGTTTTGTTTACTGAGAAACTTTTAATAGTGACCTGTATCATGCAGATGTACTTATTTCAGACACGAAAGATTACATTAATACAAACCAAAGGCGATGTAAATTTAAAAATATTAACGACGCAGTTTTGAATACAGTGGCTAACCAGAAGGTAAAAGTCATTAATCCGACAAAACTGTGCTTGTAGCCAGACTGACCATCATGAGCAGCCTTAATGAAACAGTGATGTGTGGTGAGATGGTAAGGACTGCAGTGTGATAGAGCGCTGCAGCAGCCTCCAGGGCGGGCTCCTGTCGACTCCTGCCTGTGACTGCACTGCAGTGAGGGTGGAGGAAGTCCATTCCTCGTGGTGGAGGAGCCGTTGTATGGAATAAAAATAATTGTCCCAATAATGGTAGTCTTGTTGGTGTGATTTGTTGTTCTCCGTTTCATCCTTGGCGTTTTTGCTGTTCCAGAGGGCAGGGGTGTGCAGCTCATAGCAAAATGATAGTCTCCAGCTACGTGCATCTGTTGCGCGCGCACACCCCCACCCCTCACTTAATCGATTCAAAGACGCTCGCATTACCTACACAAAACGAAACAAGGCCTTTAATTTCAATTTCATATCGTTTAATTATCTACTTTTATTTTCTTCCTTTCTGTTGCGCCTTACCCCCCTTCTTTCTCTCTCTCTCTCTCTCTGTGTGTGTGTGTGTGTGTCCCTCCTCACTCTACGGACATGCAGCACTTTATTGTTTACCCGTGAAAGTGTAAGAAAGGTAGAAGAATATGAAGGGTATATGTTATAGTTAACATGACGACTTTGTGGGGGCTACTTTGAAAATAGGCATAGCTGGGTTTTTTAATAAGAGAAATATTATTGTGCAGCTTTGATTCTCTGTATCGAAAATAAGTTCATCAATGTGTAACAGGGAGGCGGAGTTGGTTATCACCGTGTGAAAAATGTAACAGCATCTGCATCTAGTCAGGAGCGTGGCATTCAGATCTTCGTACGTGAGGAGAGCGAATTCAGTGAACAAGGAGTGGTCAAAATCAAGCCAACTAATGTCTGGATATAAACGAATTTCATTGGCCGAGAAAACAGCGTGCATTTGTGTACATCACGGACTAAGGGCGCGTTTGTTTGGCTCAAAATCTCGAGAGAATCGCGAGGGCTAGGCGTTTCCTACGTTCCTCGCTCAAAAGGACGCACTCGCCGTGAAGGCGGGAGGCCGAAGGAGGTCCGGAGCCCCCTCAATTGGTGTGTTCTATGAAGTGAAAAACTGATGTGATATCTGAATCGTCACTTATTTTGTCTATCGGCAACACCTTTTCCCCGACTCTGGCGCCAGGATGCAGCCATGTTTTTCCGCCTTGCGAGATGATTGACCGTTTTTCTATCTGTAGGAAAGTCTCACTTGCCCTCGACTAGCCATCCAGGGAGAATAGCGAGATTTGTGGCCAAACAAACGCGCCCTAAATCTCTTCTGATCTCCATTGTAAACCCATTTCCGCGACGCGCGAGTCCTTCAGACCCCATCTCCGCCCACCTTCAACACTGGCTTGTCTCCTGCCTTTGATCTCGTAATGCCTGTGTGTCGACTTTGCTGGACCTAGAAAAAAGTTCTTCATGTTTCCCTGCACCACCCGCGGCGAAGTCGTAATGTGACTGATGTACAAAGATTATAGTGTAGAATGCCTCGTTTGTTTGCTGGGGGACCTTCGCAGAGCGCGAGAGCCAGCATGAAAGAGATAACTAATCCCTAGGGGGGTTGGAAGGGATCACGGGCATTCGATCAGACATATCGCTTCCTTCGTGTGGGTGACAGCGAGTCCATAGAAACGTCAAATCACGCGGCCTCACCGACCTATGTCAAGGGAGATAAGCGATGTTCGACGCAGGTGTTACCTCCCCTGGCTGCTCGCGATTCGCTGGTAGGTTCGTGATTTCCAAAAGATGTGACGACTTGAATCCCTCTGCTTATCAGCCACTTGCTGACTCGACCCCAGCATGGCCAATAAAAGAAGTGTACAAGACAGGATAAGATGTGGCAATCATTGTGTCAGAACATGCAGTCCTCTGTAAATTGTCATCCGTCAAACAGAGGTTTGAAAATGGAGGTTTAAAACAATCTCTCTCTCTCTGTCTCTCTCTCTCTCTCTCTCTCTCTCTCTCTCTCTCTCTCTCTCTCTCTCTCTCTCTCTCTCTCTCTCTCTCTCTCTCTCTCTCTCTCTCTCTCTCTCTCTCTCTCTCTCTCTCTCTCTCTCTCTCTCTCTCTCTCTCTCTCTCTCTCTCTCTCTCTCTCTCTCTCTCTCTCTCTCTCTCTCTCCACATTTACTTCGTCCAACACGCTTCTCTACAGACCACCTACTTTTTTATTTACTAAAAAGGTCATCTGCGCCGAGTCGGGCTGGCCAGAACCGCTGACCCTGCGCTTGTCATACACAGTCACCCTTTGCCCCCATCTACTGCGTACCTGATCCCATTTATTTATTTATTTGGCAAAGACGGGTTCATCCGTGCGCTGAACATACAAAAGATCATGTTTCTAGGCTGGAGCGAGTGGGAAATAAGTCAGTTGCCATTCAGCCTCTCGTGTAAACCAACTGTGACCCCAAAACAAAAGAAAAGAAAAGAGAAAGAAAGAAGAGTAAGACGCACCTGGAGGTTGATTTGATTTTCTTTTCTAACAACCTTAGTTCAGGCCGCAAGATTCCTGCACCCTCGCTAGAATCTTGCCTTGATACAGAACAACCATCAGCTGTGACAACAAGAGGACTGTGCGACCATCGTAGTTCTCGGTAGAGATCACCGTAGTTCTCGGTAGAGGTCACCGTAGTTCTCAGTAGAGATCACCGTAGTTCTCGGTAGAGGTCACCGTAGTTCTCAGTAGAGATCACCGTAGTTCTCGGTAGAGGTCACCGTAGTTCTCGGTAGAGATCACCGTAGTTCTCGGTAGAGGTCACCGTAGTTCTCAGTAGAGATCACCGTAGTTCTCGGTAGAGGTCACCGTAGTTCTCGGTATAGAACACTGTACTTCTCGGTAGAGGTCACCGTAGTTCTCGGTAGAGGTCACCGTAGTTCTCGGTATAGAACACTGTAGTTCTCGGTAGAGGTCACCGTAGTTCTCGGTAGAGGTCACCGTAGTTCTCGGTAGAGGTCACCGTAGTTCTCGGTAGAGGTCACCGTAGTTCTCAGTAGAGATCACCGTAGTTCTCGGTAGAGGTCACCGTAGTTCTCGGTAGAGATCATCGTAGTTCTCGGTAGAGGTCACCGTAGTTCTCGGTAGAGGTCACGGTAGTTCTCGGTAGAGGTCACCGTAGTTCTCGGTAGAGAACACCGTAGTTCTCGGTAGAGGTCACCGTAGTTCTCGGTAGAGGTCACCGTAGTTCTCGGTAGAGAACACCGTAGTTCTCGGTAGAGGTCACCGTAGTTCTCGGTAGAGGTCACCGTAGTTCTCGGTAGAGATCATCGTAGTTCTCGGTAGAGGTCACCGTAGTTCTCGGTAGAGGTCACNNNCTCTCTCTCTCTCAAATACTGTTGATTAAGCTCCATTTCTGGGATATATGTAATTGTACTGCCTGAAACTATCAACCAATGTAGTTTTTATTCATTAGAAATTTACATAAATTTAATCTTTTGTGTGTCTCATTTTGCAGCCAGCCAAGCAAGTGTATGGTAACAATGATCAACTTCCAAATCTGAGCTATTTCCGGGTAACATGTTTGCCCGCAAACCAGAAACTTTCTATGATGGTTAAACAGCATTGTGATTAATGTGGTGTCAGATCGAATCGCCCTGGTCAGAATGGAATTGGGCACAGTTAATCATTTGCACTCAGTGTGAAGTTTTAGATTGCTGGGGTTTAGTTTCAGGTTTGGGATGCAGCGCTTAATGTCTGTCAAGTCTTCCCTGATAGTTTTTTGGATTCCTCTTGCTAGAGAGCTCGCATGGAAACTATGCATTAAGTCTCACGCATCAAACATCATCACGACTAAGAGTATCCCTGACAACGTCACGTTTCCTGAATTGATATTTTCATTCAGAAGGAATGCCCAGTTTAACTCTTCTTGTGCAACAACAAAACTTACTGCTAAAAATCGGTGAAAATAATGAAACAAAAAGGTGTGAAATGCAGATGATGAGGAATGCAGGCACTTGTGAGTGTGTGAGGGGAGACCAAGACAGGGCAAAAAATCATTATTGATATCTATGACTAGAAGTCATAATGTTGACCAATGCATGGTACCTTTGCGGTTGTCATTTTTTGACTCACATGCGAAGCAAAAGTGAGTCTATGTACTGAGCCGTGTCGTCCGTCCGTCCGTCCGTCCGTCCGTCCGGGCGGGCGGGCGTCCGTAAAAAACTTAAACGTTGGATTTTTCTCGGAGACTATTAAGTCTATCAACACCAAATGTGGCATGATGGTGTATGATGACAAGGCCTCAAAAAATATACATAGTGACTTGACCTTGCTTCAAGGTCAAGGTCACAGGAGCCATAAATGTGGTCTCAAAAACAGTCATTTTTCACATTTTCCCAATTTTCTCCCAGGTTATTGAGAATGGCGACCTTAGCTACAAGTGGTATATAGGTCAAAGCAAGCCCTATCTTTTGATACCAGTTTGGTTGACCTTGCTTCAAGGTCAAGGTCACAGTAGCTCTTCAAAGTTGGATTGTATACATATTTTGAAGTGACCTTGACCCTGAACTATGGAAGATAACTGTTTCAAACTTAATAATTATGTGGGGCACATGTTATACTTTCATCATGAGACACATTTGGTCACATATCATCAAGGTCAAGGTCACTTTGACCCTTATGAAATGTGACCAAAATGGGGTAGTGAACCACTAAAAGTGACTATATCTCATGGTAGAAAGTGCCAATAAGCACCATTGTGCTTCCTATGTCTTGAATTAACAGCTTTGTGTTGCATGACCTTGGATGACCTTGACCTTGGGTCAAGGTCACATGTATTTTGGTAGGGAAAATGTGTAAAGCATTTCTTCGTGTATGATGTCATTGGTAGGTTTAGTTGTTTGACCTTGACCTTGAAGGTCACCTGAAGGTCAAGGTCATATAAAGGTCAAGGTCAAGCATGTGAGTCGTATGGGCTTTGCCCTTCTTTCTCAGGATTGTATTGTACTTGCTCTCATAGAACAAGTCAAAGTCGCTGTAGAAATGCCATCAACTTTATTTCTTGATTCGAATACACGAATAAAGGTTTGGCAAGGGGAACGCTTATACTCTGGCAGTAACTCTGGACAGAGCCTGCCCGTGGTTGTGAGCATCGCTCTGGGTGTAGCTTCACCCGGAACTTGGCCTCTGATGTTGACTTCCATGAACACCAGCAGTCTTCAAGGCGGAAAACATGCAGGAGTACAAGTGGGCGCCTGTTTCCGCTTTCCATGTATACTAATCAGGATGGCACATCGGGTAGTTGGGTCTTACGATTGTAGGGTAAAATTGCTGGTAAGTGTAGGAACAAAGAGTGGGGAATCGTCTGGAAAGCTTGAGCATTTTTCTTTTTTCTTTTTTACCTTTTTTTTTTAAAACCAGGCAATTCCTAACACTCCTGCTTTTCTAGAGAGGCATGAGCTTACAGAGAGATCACAGAGCTGAACAGGAATTCTTGGTTACGAAGCCTGGCCTTTCTTTGCGTTTGCGTTGCCGAAGTCCGTGGCAATTGTATGTGTAGCTGCGATTCCCAATTGTAGTCCATGAAGTTTGTACATTAGGGAATGACAAACAGGTAGGCTGGCCTTACTGACTAGACATTTCTCGAACAGAGAGGAGACATTCAAACTTGTGCTTTTCCATCTTTGGGCTTATAGTCCTCGAGTGCACGTGGCAATAACCTTTGCTTGGCAACAAATGTAGAAACCAATAAAACTCAAACTGATGAAGCGATGGAAATGAAAGATCATTGACTCTCTGACTAGCTCAACTCGACAGGGACGTAGCTGTCCTTGACCAGTGAACAAGGACTTGGGGGAGCGAGGGGAGGTCAGGTTTCCGTGGGATGGGAGGGATATTCCCAGGGAGCCAATCCCAGACCTTACTTCCTGCGCCCCACCTCGCTCAGCAGACTGACAAGGCGGTGCAGGTAGTCGGGGTCTGACTTACTGGCGGAGTAGGGATCGAAGTCAGCTGCAAAGGCAACAAAAGACAGGTTTCGAGGAAGGTGGAGATGATGAAGACGATAATGACAATGTAGATGATGGTAACGACGATGAGGATGATTGTGACTTTATTGTAATGATGGTGTTGAAGGCGGCGGCGATGACTATGATGAAGATGAGATGATGGTGATAACTGCAAGAACGACTTTGTTGCTATTGTTTTGACGAGAGCAGAAAGGAGGAGGAAGAAGAAGAGGAGGAGAAGGAGATTACCCATAGCTGGGGCTACGACACAACAGTGGTGATGGTGATGATGATGATGATGATGATGATATGCAAGGACGACTATGTTGCAATTGTTTTGACGACAGCAGAGAGGAGGAGAACAATGACAAAACTAGCCACGGCAGCGGCAACGACACAACAATAATGGTGATAACGATGACTGCTTCTGTTGCTGCCTCTGCTGAGCAACTAAAGATGATAAAGTGGAATATACACATCCCCACATTGCAATCGCTTTCACTAGCAACTACAATGGCGGCTAAGTTTAAATGGGCCAAGCAAAAGAAAACCAGGTACTGCGAGTATTTTGATGTTGGATGACGTGCAGGCTTCATTACCTTATTAATTACCTGGCAAATGAAGTCCAGACAGGGTTCAGCATGACACCTAGTACCTATAAGTCTTCAAAGAGAATATGGAAATACTATTTCATGTGAATTTGATGTCCAGGGGCGCTCCTTTGCGATACTCACCATTGTCTGCTAGGTAGGCCTTCTGCCATCTCGCGTGCCTTGGCTGCAGAAAGTCCATTCGCCCGTAGTAGCCCAGGGCTGAAAAAGAGAAATCATCTTTAATTAGTCGCTGCCGTGGTTGAATGTCAGGAGGAGCCCCGAGAGACTCACTCACCCATTTCCCTTTTCCCCCAGCGTATTATCCCCGCATTTCACCCCCATTGCACTCCCTTTACCCAGGGGCGAGGCGTCCTGCCCTTGACTTGTGGTCCCGAGGGAGTCGGACTCTGATTCAACCTTGCCGTGACCGTAAGGAAACCGTACTCTCATTATTGGACGAAGGTGAGCCTTCGAGTGCGAAATGACACCCATCACCCGAAGCTAGAGCCAATTCTCTTCCGATTGTTTTTTCTTCCGACTATTTTTAAAATTACTTCTTCTGCTGACTACTTTTTTTTCAGCTGAAGCCGAACAACCTACTGCCCCCTGCAGAGCTGCAGGAGGGGTCCTGAATGCCTCGCGGGTGTTGCAAAGGTCGAACGTTTTGTCGGTCACTCATGAAGCTTGTCCTGAAATTCCGGATGTCAGTTGCCAGGGTTCTGCAGACATTATTCGCTCGTGACTGTGTGCATTGCGTAAGGACGCGGAGCCCCCTCGGGATCTGCCGTGCCACCTTTCCAGCGCCATACTTCCTCGTCCTTGCCTCAGTTCCATTGCCTCTTCCCCTTCGACCCATAGTCCTCTGTACTTTACAGGAAGAGACCTCAGAGCACCCCCCCTTTTTTAACCCCACAATCCGAATGTCATGTCTGTTCCTTTGTTACGACTTTCCCCGACTTATTTTTGACGAGCATAACCTCTTGGTACGTGGCTTGTGTGCTGAAGAACGCAGGGCGTCCTTGGCTGTACGTCCCAGTTGCATCTGGAGCACCTGACTGTTATGTTAGTCTAGGCTTTGGGCACGCCTCCGAGTCAGCTGCTTGGTTCTCCAGGAAGAGATCCCCTCGGCTTCACAGAACTCTGGAAGACATGCTCAGCGGCGCGTGCCTACACAAGGTGTTGCTGGGATTATGTCCGTGTCCTTGAAATGTAACGTTGGGAAGTTGGCCACTCGGAAAAAATTGCTTTGCACGCAAATGGATCTCTCGAAGGGAAGCCTCCTATTTAGGACTGTACCAACACGCAGTCGACATTTCATTCTCAGACAGACAGAGAGAGAGAGAGACATACTGATGTAGAAGAAAGCATATCAAAGACTTTGTAAGCAGTTGCTTTATGTGGTGTTGGTGCCCATTTGGCCATTCATGAACAAAACTAACCGTTAAACAGTGGACATCGATGATGATGATGAGGAGGAGGAGGAGGATGATGATGATGATGATGATGATGATGATGATGATGATGATGATGATGATGATGATGATGATGCCAACAGTGCGTCATTTAACGGGACTCTTCAGCTCGGAAACTGCTATGCATAATCCACAGTTGTCAGCCTTGGACTCGTGCAGGGAAGTGGAAACGGGGAAACGAGAGTCTGTGATGAGATGAACTGAGCGCACCGGACTTGGGCCATATGATCTGGCCCTTAGTCCACCACGAGGACCGGCTTCACGACAGGAGGCAGGCTGCAATAATCCCGTGAGGCGACTCATCAGCGTGGCCCAATTAGGGCCAAGTTCCAATGTCGTTTCCTCATTTTCTTCGCCTGGAGGGCTCGCCCGTTTGCCTCATCCTACAGCTACCGTGGACAGACAGCCAGCTTTTGATCCTCTGAAACCACTGATGTTTTATTGACACCGTCTTGGAGACTACTTTTCACATTTTCAAAGAGGCAGTGTCTTACACGCCTGTAGAAAATAGATCAACGCTGGGGGGAAACCCTTTAGTTTTTCCGCAGAGTTTTCTGAAGTATCTCTTGCTCGCGCCCTTTGATTTCAGGAAACAATATCTTGTTTGAGATCAATCCCAGTGCTTTTAACGATGACATTTAGTGAGCATATGTGTAGGATTATATGTGTGTCCGTTACAAAACGGCAGAAAGTATTTTAATGTATTAAATCAGGGTTATTTCGTTTTAAAATATCCGACCGAGAATGGATTAATAACAATATATTTGGACTCCAGCAAAGTCGGATGCGAACAAATGTAACCTCTTTCTGTAGTGACAGTGTCAGATTTCTCTTTCTACTGGTGAACGCAACGACGTTGTTCCTTTGGGCTTTTGAGCAAAGGTGGGCATCTAGACTGTGTGTGCCTCTTCTACAGTTTGATTTTGAAAACGGAAATGTAAAATGGTACAACCAGGTACGATTAAAATGAATGAAGTGCACTATTGAAACGGCACGCACGCACGAACGCACGCACGCACACACGCGCGCGCGCGAGAGAGAGAAAGAGAGAGAGAGAGAGAGAGAGAGAGAGAGAGAGAGAGAGAGAGAGAGAGGGAGGGAGGGAGGGAGAGACAGAGAGAGAGAGAGGGGGAGAGAGAGAGAGAGAGAGAGAGAGAGAGAGAGAGAGAGAGAGAGAGAGAGAGAGAGAGAGATATTCTGATAACTGTAGAATTGTAGAAGATGCACATGTGCTGTAGAGAGTGGAGGATGGACAGCATCCATGTCACGTCGTAGTCGGTGAACAAGGCACACTTTTCGCGACTCGCAACAGGTCTGAACTCTCCTCTCTGGTTTGCAATGAACCTTTACCCTTTTTTCAGAGGGTGAGAATTCAATCACATGGTCAGCAAAATACTCAAATACAAGTCATGTAATATCAATGCGAGGAGAGATGCCTTCCTGCGCGTAAAATTGCAAATTGTCCATCGGTCTTTGCCTCTAGAGTGTTGACTGCAGATGGATGCCTTGCGGGCAGACCGGATGAGCCGGAAAGCTCGCTGACGTCAGGATGTTGCTCTAAAGCTTTGCACATAGCGTCCCACCCCGCGTTATCACATTTAAAAATGTATATTCATATGATTTTCAGACACCGTTTCGAAGAGGTAAAGTTCCAGGGTCGGACGCCAATATACAAATAAAGAGAGATAGGGTGACGTTAGGTCCTCTCAAGGAGCATGGGACGCGGCTCACCTTCTGGCGAGGAAACTTCTCGCCTAGCGGTCGCTCGACAACCAAAATCTGCCCTTCTCAGGACCACTCTTTCTCAAGAAAGAATACAATTGTCGGACCTATTGTCACTCTTTCTTTCTTTCTTGACGTTGTTTCAGAATATATTGAGATAATGGAAATCATTTTCCAATTTAGCTTTTCTCACTTTCTGGCTCAACGACATCAACTAGGTTTATTTTCTTCATTGTTGTAGTCACACCAAAGAATTTTAAAGCCTTTAAGCAATTTTTAACTTATAAAATATTATTGGAGTTTGTGTCTTTGAGACTGATGGGCCTGATATGACGATCGTTTCTTTATGATGTATGAATGTGAATATTGAATTGCTTGCTTACAAAGAAACTTGTGCACGACTGCGTGAGAGTGTATGTCTATGCTCGAGGTGATATATCTGTGCGCCATTATTTGAAGGTGCAAGTTATATGTAAGAAGATGTGACAAGTTCATTGAGAGGACGTGTTCCAATGAACGTGCATTCAGTACACGAAGGTGTTAATGTGAGTATGCACTTAATGAAACGAGAACTTTTTTCACTACTGAGCAATTCTTGAATACAGGCGAGATCATGTTGGAAAAAGTGTGTGAATGCGTTTGTTGTTCTCTTCCCCCCCTCCCCTCTCCTCTTTTTAGAGCATGTATACGTTCTTCATTTCAACATAACCAGTCATATTTACAAAGTATTCAGTGGGTTGATTGTTTGTTCATTAATAAGCAGATGTGTCTTTTCCTGCACAACAGGATGTCGTGGACTTCCTCTTTTCATCTCTCTCTCTCTCTCTCTCTCTCTCTCTCTCTCTCTCTCCTGGTTTTTTTCTCTCAAAATGTCTCTCTTCCTGAAAGGGGACGAGGCGTTATTTCGTCGCTTTTTTTGGTCTCGGGAAACTTCAGCGTTTCTTCTCTGTGCGATTTGAGAGGGTTTAGCGTTTGTTTGGACTTCCTCTAGATGTATCTCGTTAGCTTCATCTTGCCCCCAAAACTTTTCAATGACGGGAGTATTCACACCTGCCGGCTATTTCTCCGGTGCCGGAAGAAGCAAACAACTGCTGGTGGTTGAGAAAACATTCATTTCCACCAGAGAAAAAACTTGCCACCGTGTTTGCTGACGCCCACACTCCGAAGATGATTATGGTTCTGTGACAGATTGGGCGTCCGCCCTCATAGCTCTTCGCAACAAATTGATTTCCATCTGCGCTGTTTCCTCAGACGAGGTCACTATGATTCCTGACAATTCAACGTTGAAGTCTTCCGAAATAGCTCTTGGTGCAGACTCGGATATCTCCTCGGATGGGGGTTTCCGTGCGTTACTTTCGGAGGCACACACTTATTTTTTAAATACCTTGTTATTGTCCAAATCATCTTTCTGCATCGGAACGAATTATTTACCCACTGGTAACGATGCGTTGAAAATTCTGAATGGTCAGGTGAATTATTGGAGTTGAGAAATTGATTATTGACTCACATGCGAAGCAAAAGTGAGTCTATGTACTGAGCCGTGTCGTCCGTCCGTCCGGGCGTCCGGGCGTCCGTCCGTCCGGGCGTCCGTAAAAAACTTAAACGTTGGATTTTTCTCGGAGACTATTAAGTCTATCAACACCAAATGTGGCATGATGGTGTATGATGACAAGGCCTCAAAAAACATACGTAGTGACTTGACCTTGCTTCAAGGTCAAGGTCACAGGAGCCATAAATGTGGTCTCAAAAACAGTCATTTTTCACATTTTCCCAATTTTCTCCCACGTTATTGAGAATGGCGACCTTAGCTACAAGTGGTATATAGGTCAAAGCAAGCCCTATCTTTTGATACCAGTTTGGTTGACCTTGCTTCAAGGTCAAGGTCACAGGAGCTCTTCAAAGTTGGATTGTATACATATTTTGAAGTGACCTTGACCCTGAACTATGGAAGATAACTGTTTCAAACTTAATAATTATGTGGGGCACATGTTATACTTTCATCATGAGACACATTTGGTCACATATCATCAAGGTCAAGGTCACTTTGACCCTTATGAAATGTGACCAAAATGGGGTAGTGAACCACTAAAAGTGACTATATCTCATGGTAGAAAGTGCCAATAAGCACCATTGTGCTTCCTATGTCTTGAATTAAGAGCTTTGTGTTGCATGACCTTGGATGACCTTGACCTTGGGTCAAGGTCACACGTTTTTTTGGTAGGAAAAAAATGTGTAAATCATTTCTTAGTGTATGATGTCATTGGTAGGTTTAGTTGTTTGACCTTGACCTTGAAGGTCACCTGAAGGTCAAGGTCATATAAAGGTCAAGGTCAAGCATGTGAGTCGTATGGGCTTTGCCCTTCTTGTCTGCTCTTGCTGACGGGTCTTTTCAGTCCCTCACTTCCGGAGGATCAGAGGCGTAGAGAGAGCGTAGAGGCCGAACTATTTCAGGTGGTCATTTCTGTGGAATGGTCCCAGTGCGCCTTCCATTATTGACTCAGCCCTATGGACTTGCGCGAAAAACAAGTTTGTGTGCAAGATGAAAGCCACCTGTGATGA
>JAWQFJ010002850.1:67500-72500 GCA_034096865.1 Theodoxus fluviatilis
GTTCAAGACGCAGTCCAGGCGTTCACTATGTTGGAATATCTTTGTTTTTTAACCTTGCACCAGGTTTCCCCCCATTATTTCTCGTTTTGTGCTTTGAATGAAAAGCCTTTGGACAACCAACTTCTCGCACGGAAAATTATCTAAAGCCACACCTGAGAGGAGACTCTAACGATCGTTTTGCCCCAATGACGAACACGGAAACTGAAAATGTCGCTAAATCATAATTTGGTCATTGAATATCCTATCTGCTGCTGGTGCTCGTTGCTTGTCCAAGAATAGCAGATGTTCGATTGGAAAACTCTTTTCAAGGTGCAAAAGTTGGTTATCCACGGGCCCGACGGTTTGACATCAATGTGTGGATTGCTCGTGTCCAGCTGTGTAGCGTGGAAAATAGTAACCCGTGGAAAACAGTAACCGGAAGTCATCGCAGAGTTATCTGCGAGGGACGTGCTGAGAATTCCACTCTAAAAAGAGACGGCACCCGCCACTCCGCCTGACTGACTTGGCACGCCCGGGGAGTTATGCTAAGATCCGGCCGCGTAAATATATCTGCGTTTTGTGACAAACGTCTTGCTCGGCGGTACTGTACTCCATGCACCTTAACGGTGCGCGTGATTCGGGTGTAATCTTAAGCTAAACGACGTTCCGAATGTTTCCGACTTCGACCATTTCAGCAGCGCCAATAAACGTCGTTTAGCTTAAGATTACACCCGAATCACGCGCACCGTTAAGGTGCATGGAGTACAGTACCGCCGAGAAAGACGTTTGTCACAAAACGCAGATATATTTACGCGGCCGGATCTTAGCATAACTCCCCGGGCGTGCCAAGTCAGTCAGGCGGAGTGGCGGGTGCCGTCTCTTTTTAGAGTGGAATTCTCAGCACGTCCCTCGCAGATAACTCTGCGATGACTTCCGGTTACTGTTTTCCACGGGTTACTATTTTCCACGCTACAAGCTGTCCATCCAGCCTGCACGTGTTTGGGAAGGATGTAAAGGACATTTTGACATTTCCCAAGACTATTTTTATCCATGGGAGACTGTAACCGCCTGCTCTAAAGAACGAACGTCTCGGGGCTGATCGAAATTTTGCACCTTGATACCATCGCAGTTGCTTGAACCTCACGAGGTTTTGACAGATTTATTGCGTCAGCTGCTGTGTCGAATTCTACTTTTTATAGTCCTAGTTGCAGTTTCGAGAGCGCAGAGATCTTACTTCACCTCTGTTTGGGACGTTCTTGACATTGGAGAAGGGGGAGTATCGACATCCTGAAGGTGCGTTTCATCGCTGCCGCTGCTCTTTGTAGATGACATTGTACTTTTGTCTGACACGGTACCTGGGCTTCAGAATCAAATTAATAATCTCAAGGACGCCGCTAATAAACTAGGACTACTAATAAATACGGAAAAAACAAAGGTAGTTGTCTTTCGTAAAGGAGGATTCATAGCTGCTCATGAGAAGTGGACGATTGATGACCGTAAGCTAGAGGTTGTCACTCAGTACAAATATCTCGGAGTTATCCTGTCCACCAGGCTGTGTACAAATACAATACTGTCTGATCTTGCCTCCAGAGCAAAAGCAGCGTCAATCCAGATCCAGAGATCCTTGAGAAAGCTCAATGTCGTTACACCAGATGTGTTGTGTAAGATTTTTGACGCACAGGTCCAGCCCATTCTACTCTATGGATCAGAAGTTTGGGGCATCTATGATTGTAGACGTATCGAAACTATTCATATGTTTATACTAAAGTGGTTCCTTAATGTTGCCTCGAGAACGCCGAACGTGATGATCTACGGTGACACTGGTCGATACCCATTAGAGTTCAATGCTCAGATACGCTCCATAAAATATTGGCTTAAACTTTTGAGAATGGACCATGATAGATATCCTCACCAAATGTACATGTCAATGCTAAAAACGGTGGATGATAGATTTAGTTGGGCTACAGGAATAAAAATGTTACTGTTGAAGTATAATTTTGAAAGAGAGTGGGACAGTCAAATGGTTCCAAACGAAACGACCTTCTTAAAACAACTGAAAAGTAGAATGCTTGAATGGTACAAAAACGACTGGAGAATTCAGCTACAGTCAAGTGTCAGATATTCCTTTTATAGACTACTTAAGGTGGATCACTTCGTAGAGCCATATCTGTATGCAGTAGATAAAAAAGTATTTAGAGATGCTCTGATACGTTTCAGAATGGGAATAAGCGATTTGTACGTGCATAAGTATAGATTCAGTACAATTCCTTACATAAATATCTGTCCATTATGCATGGAAAATGAAGAAGATGAAATTCATTTTTTATTTCACTGTCCCGCTACTTATGACTTACGCACGAAACACATACTACCAAGTATACAGCATGACGCTGAAGAACCTGTGACAGACATTTTCTCAAATAACGATGTTCGTGCCTTAAGAAATATTGCGATGTATCTGTATAAGGCGTTTCGGAGACGATCAGAAGCAATGCCATTGTTAAACAGCTATATAGACATTTTTGAAAATTAGAATGTACTGATGATTGATGATATGGATTACAAGCTACAATTGTCACCGCTGTCCAGTAGTAGTCTGGGAAGTTGTAAGATTGTTTCCAACTTTGTGCTATTACTGTCATTTGTAATGGGCCGGAGGCCCCCACAATAAACCAGTTGTTCGTTGTTCGTTCTCTCTCTCTCTCTCTCTCTCTCTCTCTCTCTCTCTCTCTCTTCTTTCCGCTCACCCATATTATTATTTTATCTGTCACCCCACATCGTGACCTACTTTCGAAAGCCCGTGCCGTCGTTTCCATAATCTCTTCCGTTTTGCCCAGGCTGTGGCTGCATGGCTGGAATTCGGATAGACGTCTCTCTTCGCCTCAGACAGGTCAAAGTTCCATGGGGATTCGTTTTGGGGCTAAGGGACGCCGAAAAAAGGGGAGAAATTGTCCATTATGACCCAGGATTCAGTGGTCGCTCAGGTCCTAGAGGTCAGAGGTCGTACCAGCAGGCACTACAAGCACACAGGGACGGTCACAGTTCTGGATTAGATCCGGGTAAATGTAAGGGCAGCATTTTGCATCGGAACAAGTATGGAATGTGAGGGTCCTGTCCGCATTGACGGTGTTGCCTTGGCGGTGTAAAGACTGATATGGTGGTGGTGAGGGTAGTGATGGTGGTGATGATAACTGAGGTGATGGTAGTTATATTTATAATGGTGGTAATACTGATGATGGTGGTAGTGGCGGCGGTTGTGATCGTGACAGCTGTGATAATGGAGTAAATATTATGAAATATGTGATGGTGATGGTGGTGGTGGTGCTATACGTAATTTTAGTGATGGTGGTTGTAATCGATGAGTTTGTGATGTCAGTGATGGTGTGTAGTGGTAGCAGTGGCGGTAATGATCGTGATGATGATAGTGATGTTGGTGGTTGTTATGATGGTAGTGATAATAATACTAGTAGCTGTGGTGATGATGCTGGCAGTTGTGTTCGTAGTGGAAAGGTGATAATCTAATGAAGTGATGGTGATGTTAGTATGCTTCAGGACGCACATAATAAGGCAAGATGAAGTGTGTTAGTTCCTGTGCATGTATGTACACCAAACACGTTCAGCCTCTTGTATTTTAAAAGTTTTATTTCATTGCACATCGGATTTTTAAAAAGTCGACTCGAATATCGCAGCAAAGCTAAGTGCAACACCGCATATCCTCTCTCTCTCTCTCTCTTTCTCTCTTTCTTTCTCTTTCTTTCTCTTTCGCTCTCTTTCCCTCTCTTTCTCTCTTTCTCTTTCTCTCTTTTTCTCTCTTTCTCTCTCTTTCTATATCTTTCTCTCTCTTTCTATATCTTTCTCTCTCTTTCTATATCTTTCTCTCTCTTTCTCTCTTTCTCTCTCTTTCTCTCTCTTTCTCTCTCTTTCTCTCTTTCTCTCTTTCTCTCTCTCTCATTCTCCTTCCCTCTCTTTCGCTCTCTCTATTTCTCTCTGTGTGTCTTTCTTTCTCTGTCTCTCTCTTTCCCTCCCTAACTTTCTCTTCTTTCTCTCTCTGTCTCTCTCTCTCTTTGTCTCTCTCTTTCTGTGTCTGTCCCTGCCTCTGTCTCTCTCTCTGTCTCTATCTCTGTCTCTCTGTCTCTGTCTCTGTCTCTGTCTCTCTGTCTCTCTCTCTCTCTCTCTCTCTCTCTCTCTCTCTCTCTCTCTCTCTCTCCTCCTTCATTTTGCCGTACGGCCAGTTTCCATTCATCATTTCCTTCCTCTTACCCCTTATCTTACACGACGTTTGATTCGTAGCACTCCGTCGCCCATCAAAGGACGCACGCTCGGATGAAGCTGTGGCGCGTTGATTCTCAATTCCACCGAACAGACCCCACCACTTAATCGCTTCGTCGCTTTTCAAGAGGCTTTTGTGCCCAATTTGCAAACACCCTTTTCTCAGCGTCCCTGCGTTTGGGAACAATGCTTCATAGCGTCTCAAGCCATTGGGATGATTCTGTCTTGTCACAGGTGCAGGGAAGATAACATGGTAGGCCTGTAGTGGTATGCGAAATGTACAGCTTGGAATGTGGACAAGAAGTCTCGAAGGAGGATATGGCTGGAGAGGTTAGGGGGTGGTGTGGTTGGGGATGGGGGTTACGGGGGATTACTGTAGATGCAAGATAGCGAGAAGGAGAGAAGAGGTGTTGACACACGGGATAAGTATTTCGCCTCCGTGGTCTGGAAGAAGGAACTGTCAAAGTCGAATTTTCTCCCTCGAGAAATAATGCTGATAGCAAACTCGACATCGCTGTGGTCTCTGAGGCTCGGGGTCGAAGATCAGTGTGTTTGCGAGAGGGATCTAGATTGCGAAGATTGTTATGAATACGAGAGAGAGAGAGAGAACGAGAGAGAGAGAGAGAGAGAGAGAGAGAGAGAGAGAGAGAGAGAGAGAGAGGTAAAACACCTACACGCACTTACTGAAACTAACCTAGTGACCGATTGAATGAGTTACGAACTGACTGAGCGGGCGAGTAAGCGAGCGAGTG
>JAWQFJ010002850.1:75000-77500 GCA_034096865.1 Theodoxus fluviatilis
ACACTCATGACACATGCACACGCTCTGGCACAGTCGTATGCATGCACTAATATGTGCTCTCACACACATATATTCACACGTATCCACACACACACACACACACACACACACACACACACACACACACACATACACACACACACACACGCACACAAACACACACACTCAAACACGCCCGCATGCACGCGCACGCGTGCACACACACGCACAAGCACACATGCACGCAAACACACTCTACGCACTCCACTCGCTCGCTCACTCATTAACAACACTGCTTGACCGAGGGTTTCAGATTTAAGGAACAAACACTGAAGTAAAAGTATCTGAAACTGAAATAGAAAATGTCGATTTAATGACAAAATCTAATCGCATGCAAAGCGAATCCTGGATATATTTCCCCTACCCGAAAGTATTTATCTTCTTTGTTCGATTTTCTGGAATAATAAATTTGCGATATTAACCTCTTCGGACGATCGTTATCGACAACGTTATCATATCAGTGAGGGTGAGATGCAACGGCATTATAATGGGTCACTGTGATTTCGCTTTGTTCGTCTATCATACCTCTTACTTCAAGGATGATTGAGATGGATGGATGGATGGATGGATGGTGTTTCACGGCCTATCAGCCTTTGAAGGCTATGTAAGGCCACTAAGCACGAAAATCACTGGAACAGTTCTGGAGGAACCGCAAATCAAGTCACGGTGTCCCTAGTTATTCGCCTCTTACGAATCGCGTAGGGATGACGTGGCGGGTCAATTCTTACCCCGAACCCACAGGGGGTCAATTCTTACCCCGAACCCACAGTGGGTCAATTCTTACCCCGAACCCACAGGGGGTCAATTCTTACCCCGAACCCACAGGGGTCAATTCTTACCCCGAACCCACAGGAGGTCAATTCTTACCCCGAACCCACAGGAGGTCAATTCTTACCCCGAACCCACAGGGGGTCAATTCTTACCCCGAACCCACAGGAGGTCAATTCTTACCCCGAACCCACAGGAGGTCAATTCTTACCCCGAACCCACAGGGGGTCAATTCTTACCCCGAACCCACAGGGGGATGGATGATTGAGAACAATTTATTAAAATGACGATCAGACTTCCGTCCGAGGAGAGGGGTGCGGTAGAGACAGCGAAGACGACGGAACACACAAGCTGATGGGCAACAACATCTGATTGTCTACGTTTTTGTACGGTTGTTTATGCTCGAAAATGCCTGTGTAAAAACGCAAACAACCAGAGGCTGTGGCCCGTCAGCTTGTGTGTTTCGTCATCGTCGCTGTCTTTCCCGCACCCCTCTCCTTGGACGAGTCCATTAGTGTGGCTGTCTTTCCCGCACCCCTCTCCTCAGACGAGTCCATTAGTGTGGCTGTCTTTCCCGCACCCCTCTCCTCGGACGAGTGCACTAGTGTGGCTGTCTTTCCCGCACCCCTCTCCTCGGACGAGTCCATTAGTGTGGCTGTCTTTCCCGCACCCCTCTCCTCGGACGAGTCCATTAGTGTGGCTGTCTTTCCCGCACCCCTCTCCTCGGACGAGTCCACTAGAGTGGCCCGTCTGCGGAAGTCTAACCAACAACAAAAAAGAAGAAGCAGCAGCGGAAGAAAAAGTAGAGCTGTCCATCACAATGCGAGTGTCCAAGCTGTTTATTACCCAGAAATAGGCCTAAGCATACAAACATCCCCCTCGTTCACGCCATGGCTGCCTGTAGTTGCAACGCACAATCGAAAATCACATTTCTAAATGTAAATATTCCATATTCTTTGGTGACAAGCTCGCTTCTCTTATTGTAAATCTTATCTTAATATTAGCCAAAAATATATTCATCAAGCTAAGTATCGAAATTATGAACTAGCGTTTGACTCCTTTAGGCAAGTCCTTCAGTATACATATAGAATTGAGAAAAGAGTTGCTTTCAGAAATGGAATATTGGAACAGCTTCAGAGCAAGTGGTCGCTAGTCCTACCAATATAAGTAAAGACGCCATTAACAAGAAATTGTCCTTTGCCCAAAGCCTCTTGAGCTCCTCCAACTCCAATCCCCCCTCCCCCCTCCCCCCTCTCCCCTCCCCCCTCCCCCCCCTTTTCCCTTCCCATTCCAGATCTTATCTCTCATGCTCATCACCTCCCACTATATCTACAGCATGTAATTTTATGTACAATTCTTCAGGTTCTCAATCCTTTTTCTTATTTTTTAAAAATATTTTTTCTTAATATTTATTAATTAATTATCATAATTATGTGTTTTATATATATATATATATATGGGTGTGTGTGTGTGTTTTTTACTGTTGTGCAAAGTTTTGGTCAGATGTATGTGTATACTCCCCTTTCTGAATAAAGATTATTTTAAAAAATAGCTAGTGAAAAAAAAAGAAGAAAAGAAAAGAAGAACATAATTTCTGGCATTGGTATTGTCTGTTACAGATATGCAACACTTTGTCATAACCACGAGTCGATTAGAACATCTTTCATTAAATCCTTGGCTGCAATAACACTTT
>JAWQFJ010002850.1:82500-87500 GCA_034096865.1 Theodoxus fluviatilis
TTGATTGATTGTATTGTTCAGGCCACCGGCCCATCACAACAGTACATACATGACTCGCTTCTTTTTGAGGAGCCAGTATACTTTAGCCACAATGTGGAACAAGGCATACACTCCATGTGAACACATTGGCTAGTACATATCAGTGACAAATAAACAATAGAAACAGTATTAAATTAGTATTAACGTACATTCTTTCATCATATTGTTATTCATGGTCTTATTCTATACTAGCAAGAAATTGGTCTCGTAATCGGAAAGCATAATAAATATACATTGCTACTTTACTTGTTTTCGTGTATCCACGTCCATCTATCAAAAAGGGGGCATCAGCAGCTTCTGGACATTTGATGAATTCATTTATGTATTTATTGCGTAGATCATTATACAAAGTACAATGAAATAGAAAATGTTTCTCATTCTCAATTTCACCACAAAGGAGGCAATGTTGGTCTGTATTGTGGCTGCGCATAGATTGCTTGTTACTAGGTGCTTTATTCACTCCTAATCTAAACCGGATAAATACATCTCAGAATATTTTAATCTCAATGAATTCTAAGTATTTTTCCATTTCTAAGGTACTTTTGAAGGGTCGATACATTCTGAATCTTTCACTTTCACGAATTTTGCTGTTCCAGCTCTGCCTGTAGCAATCTTGCAGCCTAATTTCCAATTTTACAAGAAAACTTCTCTCAGTAGTAGCCCCTCCATTTCTCCAGATATACGCATAGCCAGCCTTGCATATTACATTTTCAACTAACTTTGCCCAGTTTAGATCATCTGGGATATTTGTGTTAGACATGAGGTAGGCTTGCCTGGGTAGCCTATCATCGGTCATTTTAGTAAGTTTTAGCCAGTACTTTATTGCTCTCATTGTACTGTTTATAGCAAGTGGAAACTTTCCTGTTTCTCCATAGACCAAACTGTTAGGTGTTCTATAGTCTACATTTAAAAGGCATTTACAGGCAAACAGGTGAGCTTTTTCTACACTTTTATGTTCCTCAAGACCCTCTATCTCCGCCGCGTATAGTAAGGAAGACTGGACCTGTGCATCATAGAGACGGAAAAATATTCTAGGTTTCATATTCTTAAGGTTCCACATCATTTGAAACAGATGCGTTGCTTTTTGTTTTGCTGCAGTAGCCAGGCTGTCTAAGGATACTGTTGTTGAGAGTCTAGTAGGAAACATATAACCCAAGAATTTTTCATTATTCACATCAAGCTGTTTTCCATTTAAAAACCATTTTTCATCCTGTGCTAGGTGCCCTCCTCTCCGGAAAACCATGACTGTGGTCTTATTTGTATTGATTTCCAAAGCAATTTGTTTAGGCGCACACGCAAGGTGTGTGTGTGTGTGTGTGTGTGTGTGTGTGTGTGTGTGTGTGTGTGTGTGTGAGTGTGTGTGTGTGAGAGAGAGAGAGAGAGAGAGAGAGAGAGAGAGAGAGAGAGAGAGAGGGATTGGGAGAGAGAGAGGGATTGGGAGAGAGAAAGAGAGAGAGAGATTGGGAGAGAGAAAGAGAGAGAGAGGCGGGGGAGATTGAGAGAGAGAAAGAGAGAGAGAGAGAGAGAGAGAGAGAGAGAGAGATTGGGAGAGAGATTGTGCAAGAAAACTATCGGGGCCTGCTCTGCATCCATATGTATTTGAAATTTTTCTACCTGTCTGAGCAATCATTCCCATTAAAATTCGGAATTTTTACAGTTGCTTATCAATAATTCCACACGCTGATTCAATGAGAAGTGCACACTTTGATTTGTTTTTATATATGGTATTCACTTAATGGCTGAAGATTAATTTTTACCTGCATTTGTAATGCAAACGTTGAGCTTTTGATTTACTTGTGAATTTTTGTCTTTTTAGATTTCATTACACGAGTGAGGTTCACGCCCAACATCTTCAAGGATTGTTGTTGAAGTTGAGTGATGGAAATACCCCATAGATCTTTCCATCGATATGTAGCAGCATGTGTTTGTTTTGAAATGAGCGAAACATCTATGTAAAATATCACGCACGCACGCGCACACACACACGCACGCACACACACACACACACACACACACACACACACACACACACGTACACACACACACACACACACACACGTACACACACACACACACACACACGTACACACAAACCACCACACACACACACAAACACACACACACAAAACACACACACATACACGCGCACGCGCGCGCGCACACACGCAATTCCCACCCCACCCCCACCCTCACCCCCCACCCCCACCCCCTCCCCACCCCCCACCCCCAACACACACACACACACACACACACACACATACACACACACAAACACACACACACACACATAATCTCCCCAAATCTTCCCACCATCAATCGCCAATCACTGCCCTGCGCGAAGATGACGTCGAAACTCGAAACACTACGTCAGTACACGCGGCACTGGCAGTGACGTCACCGGAAGCCAGGGCGCCTCCCATGAATTCCACCGAGAGGAACAGCAGCGGCGACATCTTGTGGCGACTGAACGAGGAGCGTGCACACGCTCTGTGGCCCGCCATGGCGGTGGTGGTGCTGCTGATGGTGCTTGGTCTGGCTGGCAACACTATGGTGTGTCTGGTCTTCGGTTTTCGCCTCAAGTCGGGCACGCAGAACTCCCTCATCCTGACTTTGGCTGTCTTCGACCTGCTCAGCTGCCTCGTGGCCATGCCTGCAGAGATCGTGGACATGAGGTGAGTGTGGATATTTCCGTGGCTCCGCCCCCTGTGAACGATTCGACCAGTGACGTTGAGAGTTGCTACTAAGCCACACACCCTCCATCACATGTGCAACACGAACAGGATAGATTATTTTTGATTGACTGAAAGCAGTGTCTCGCCTGATATGTGTAACTTGCATCTCCCTTGTAAAGCCTCTAATCTAAGAGTTGACCCTCCACGACAAACCTGAAACAGTCTTGCAAGCAGGCCGCCAGTATGGTCCAAAGTAATCAACTGTAGTCGATTTAGTGCAAGATTGTTTTCAGTTTTCATTTTTTTCTGCGTTGCTCATTAATTGCTGTGTATCTTGAGGACTTAGCTACATTATATAATTCGATGTCTTTTCTTCTCCGTGCTCACACGCAAACACACATGCACGCATGCTTGCACGCACACACAGAGTACAAGACGCTTGTTTCGACAACCTACTAGACGATGCGCTCGTGCAAACTTAAATTGGCCACCAAACCAACGATGCTGTTGGTGGAAATATGTGTGATCTGTAAGTGGAATACGGAAAAATGCTAAATGAAAGGGACGTTGATTCCTTTTCGTCGGCAGCTTTGTGACAACACAGACAATAGGCAATCATAGAGCGTCCTTCAGGAATTCCGGTTATGCATAATCGTCTATGTAATGAGGCATTCTTGCATTCTACGTCACACCTTGTGCTGTCACGTGACATCCGGTTTCTGCGATATGGTAATTCACAAGTTTTGCCTGAACGTATTCCTTGAAAACGGACGCTTTGCCAAACTCCTTTTCGGTGAGTATTTTTGCATTCTTCCGTTGTCCTAACGTTACTGTAATCACAAGAAAATGATACCATGTCGTTTCAACTGCTGATTTGTAAAATAAAATGGCTTGACTGACAAACAGTAAACATTTCAGGCGTAGTTTAAGCGACCAACTGCTTGGCCTACGGCGACCCAAAAGATGTCACGCTTCACGTTTTAAATTGCTCGATTTTCCTTACTAGTTAATCAAAACATCAAGTTATGCGATGCTTGCCTTATTTTATGGGTAAATGGAAAGTCTGATGCTAAATGTATGGTTATTTAATCGTCAGACGGCTATTTTGTGAAATGTGACCCAATTTCGATTCCTACATCGTGATCGTGATGCGTGATGCGCGCGCACCCTCATTACATAGAAGATTATGCATAAGTGGAATTCCTGAAGGACGCTCTATGATTGCCTAATGTAAGAGGAGAGATTGGTGGTAAGGTGTAAATAGACATGAATAACCATCAATCCGTGTGTACCGTCCAGTCTACTAACATCAGTTTTCTCGAAATCAACATGATATGCGGCGGCACACTTAGCACTTTAAAACATATTCTCGTGTGTTAGTGGGACTCTCATACTTGCAGAAAGCTTAACATCGCCAAAGAAACATTTAAATTCTTTGCATCGGGGAAAGTCACAGAGTAAATGGCTTTGTATTTCTACGGAGGTCTAATCAATCTATAGCAAAGAGTTGTTTCTGTGGGAAGCATAATCAGAGTGTTATGTCTCATGGACGGAGTCACAGAGACATTCCCCCTGTCGGTTCGGAATAAGAATTGACCCACCTCGTCTCCCTACGTGATTCGTTAGAGGCGAATAACTAGGGACACCGTGACTTCATATGCGTTTGCTCTAAACTGTTCTAGTGATTTTCGTGCTTAATGGGCTTACATAGCCTACAACGGCTGATAGGCGGCAAATCACCATCAATCCAATCCAATCACAGAGACATCGATCTTGATACGACCGGTGGGATGAGGCAATGAGGAAGTTCCTGCCGTGAACAAAAGTGGAGGCACCAGGCACTCTGAAGAAACTTGTTCTCACAGGGAAGACGTAACATCCTGCTGAAGATAGAGACATAACGCAACATGTTATGTTTATACTGCAGGTCTGGTGCTGCAGACAGGTCTTTTTTATTTAGAAATATCCACATACATCATATTGTGTTCTAAACACACTCGCATTCATTTAAACTCTATAGCAGTCAAGGCTGTCATCTACTGGAAACTGACTGACGATCTTACCGCGTGTGGCTTACACACAGACAGGGCAGACAGCCAGCCATGAAGCGTCTCCATCCACTCTCCTTAAGCAGTGCGTCAGCTTGACGCTGGCTGCTTGCCACACAGGAGGGGAGCAGGTGCATTACACACGACACATGGGGTGACACGAGGTGTGTGAGTGGGATGGCTCTGAGGCGTCCACCATGAATCAAGCAGGAACCGTCCATGCATAGAGAGGGGAGACGGC
>JAWQFJ010002850.1:92500-128998 GCA_034096865.1 Theodoxus fluviatilis
GAACAATCAGGCAGTAAACCAGGCACGGCAGAGGAAGAGCAGGAACGGGAGGTAGAGGAGGAACTGGAAGGTAGAGGAGAAGAAACAGGAGGTAGAGGAGGAACTGGAGGTTAAAGGAGGATTTGGAGGGTAGAGGAGGAGGAACTGGAGGGTAGAGGAGAAGAAACAGAAGGTAGAGGAGGAACTGGAGGTTAAAGGAGGAATTGGAGGGTAGAGGAGGAGGAACAGGAGGTAGAAAAGGAATTAGAGGGTAGAGGAGGAGGATCGGGAGGTAAAGGAGGAATTGGAAGTTAGAGGAGGAGGAACGGGAGGTAGAGGAACAATTTGAGGTTAGAGGAGGAGGAGCGGGAGGTAGAGGAGAAATTGGAGGGTAGAGGAGGAGGAATTGGAGGGTAGATGAGGAGGAATAGGAGCAGGAAAAGTAGGGGTTATAAATTGAAGAAAGTAAAGACAACAAAACGACTGCAAAAAGAGAAAAATGTGTTTATTGACAGAATTCCTTTCTCATAATCAAAACAAAAGGTAAAAATAATGTGTCTATCAAATACAATGGACTGATGATGATAATAGTGGCGGGATTTCATATGGCACTATACTCAAATGTATTGTGACTTCTTCCTTACTAATGGTGCAAGATGCGAGTTTTTTTTACAAAGCAGTTAATGAGTTGGAGCATTCTAAATGACAATAGAAAAGGATGTGAAAAGACAGAAAAAGCAGCAGAAATAAGAGGAAGAAGGGGGAAGGGTGGGGTTATGGATATGGGGCTGGGAGGTGCGTGTGTGTGTGTGTGTGTGTGTGTGTGTGTGTGTGTGTGTGTGTGTGTGCGTGCGTGTGTATCTGTACGTGTGTGTGTGTGTGTTTGTGTGTGTGTGTGTGTGTGTGTGTGTGTGTGTGTGTGTGTGAGAGAGAGAGAGAGAGAGAAAGAGAGAGAGAAAGAGAAAAAGCAGGAGAAACAGAACAGACGGAACATAGCATTAAAATGGAACGAAGATCCAGGATAACTTGAGGAAAAGAGGAAGGCGAATTTGAAGTGTATCAGCCAGCAACTTGCACCAAGGAAAATTGATTTATAAAAATCCTGGAATTCAAACCTGTTCCCTGAAAGGGATTACAATTATTGTAAATGATATGGGGTGATACACATGATAGGTTGGACAAACTATTCAAATACCGTGACTGAATGATCTAGTACTCAAAAGTGACAATTGCAGTTCATAATGCAAATGACGGTATACTATATCCGCTCTCGTGGAGTTTCGTCGACTTCCAAAAGAAGAATACGACAAAAGATAATAAAAAAGTTACTCGGATCGATTTGAATGTTGCGACATTTACGAGTACAGTCGACTTACTGAACTACAGAATGAAAAAAACAACACTTGCTACATGAAAACAATGTGAGAATATGGAACCTCCTGCATTGCAAGTGAAGATGGTCGTCTTTACGCAATGATGTCGCAGCCTGTGCAAACAAATAATATGTAAATACGTGCACACTGCTCATGAAATTTGTACTGTCGATCAGTTCTACACCACCACAAGTGTTACCTCTTACAACACGACAAGACGAATACTAAGCGAGCAACAAGCGCAGATTCAAGGCGGACTGTATCAGGGAAATCACAGGAAAGGCAACCCAGACACAGTGCCGGTGTATATATGAAGTCACTGAAGTAATGGACAACAATATTTCCGTAGGTTTTATTGCTTGATCATTGGGCATCCTGATAAACTCTCCACGTCACCTGACCACGAAGTCTTAGGACGACATGCAGTCAGACAGCAACATAGTATCCCCATCCCTTGCAGGATCAAAGCCACTTCAAGGGTTAATTGTACCCTTTTTTCAGTCATTGCCCTCACAGGCACCACAGACGTAAGGGGTGTAGGGTTTCGATGCACGCTAAATGCCCTTTGCCCTAGAAAGCCACTCCATCATCCGGACTGCATCAAATCTTGCGTTCGTTTGCTACGACACGACCAAAAAGAAAGTTACAGTTCCTGATCAGCTAAGTATACAAAGATAATTTATCAGATGAAATGAATGAAAGTATTCTAACATTATTTTTTTGTAACTTCTATTAATTGCCATGAAAAGAGAATCACACAAAAAAATTTTTATTGAAAAAACACAGATGATTGGATATCGCAAACTAAAGAAAAATATTTTGATCAAAATTAAGATTACGTCGTTTATGAGCACCTGGATGGAGTATTGTCGTGCAAAACATGATCTGTAACATAGATCAGACTGGATTTGGTTACACTATAATGGATATAAACATTCGAAAGAAAATCCCATCTGATTACTATGATCGTCATTTCTGGTGGATACGAATAACGGCAGATCTGCAGGAGAATGTAACACAATACAGCAGATGCGAGAATGTTTCAAAAGCTATGTACGTCATCACTCAAACTGAGTTTACTATTGAGTGGCACGGCACACAGTCAGTGAATCTGACAGGGAAGTCAAGCAGAGTAAAACATGCTCAGGCCCGCGAGTGCCCTGCAGACAGCAGGACCTCTGGCCGTCAGGTCTTTCCTCCTTCTTCCCTCACACCTGAGGCATTCCGCCTCGAACGGGGCTTATCTCGTAGTCCATCGTCAGTGAACACTGAAAGGAAAGCAAGGAAGTCGTGCAGACAGGACCGGAAAATTACCACCACCATCGCCACCACCACCACTAGCACCACCACCCACTAACAGCACCACCACCCACCAGCAGCACCACCACCCACCAGCAGCACCACCACCCACCAGCAGCACCACCACCAGCTCCACCAGCACCGCCAGCACCACCAGCACCACCACTACCACTACCCACCACCACAACCCACCATCCAATATTCACCACCACCCACTACCCACCACCCACCGACTACCACCACCACCCACCGACTACCACCAGCACCACCACTACCACCACCACCATCATTAGTATTCCCACCACCAACCGCCACCACCACCACCACCACCACCACCACCACCACCAGCAATACCATCACCACCACCACCACCACCACCATCATCATTATTCCCACCACCACCACCACCACCACCACCACCACCACCACCACCACCACCACCACCACCAGCATTACCACCACCACCACCACCACCACTAACACCAGCACCACCACCGCCATCACCACAAGCACAACCATCTACCATCACCCACCACCACCACCATCCACCATCACCCACCACCACCCACCATCCATATATCCACCACCACCACTACACTCTACTAACAACCCACCGACCACCACCACCGCCACCATCATCACCACCACCATCATTATTATTCCCACCACCACCACCGCCACCACCATCACCACCACCATCATTATGATTCCCACCACCACCACCACCACCACCAGCAATACCACCATTATCATCATCACCATCACCATCACCATAACCACAACCACTGCCGCCATTGCCATCACTGCCACCACCACCATCACCACCACCATCATCATCATTACCACCACCACTACCACCACAGTCACCAAAACCACCACCACCCAGTACATGGGTGCATTTAGTGTGCACGAGTAGGGGTAAATTGTAGGTGGTACACGTCATTCTGTAGGCAGGTCTGCGTGTCATCCATTTTCAGGTCATAATGTCCGCCTCTGTTACAGACTATCCCCTCCGCTTCCCCTTCCGCCCCCCCCCCCTTTGCCCCCCGCCCCCCCCCCCCCCCCCCCCCTCTCTCTCCCTGCGTGAGTGTATGTTTGTTAGTATGGTTGTGAGTCTATCCGTTCTGCAATTTAGACCACTTGATGCAGATCCTCAGTGTAGCTGCAACTTTTCCTTCGAGAGGATTTATGCATATTCACAAATAATTGCTTCATTTCGTAATGGTGACCCTCCACCACAACACCATTTGGTGACATTCTGTAGATTCCGAGATATGGGCATCCGCATTAAGCTCCACGAGTTCCTTTTAAAATGATACAAAGCACTGGGCCATACGATCTTTGTTAGGGAGCAATTGGTTGTCAAAAATGACAAGTAGTCAACCCTTCAATACAGACAAACTCTGCAATGGCCAAAAAATTCAGTTGTGGTGACGGTAACCCGACCGGTCCTATTTTTTTCTGCTGACCCTAACCTTGTTTTTGGCCACGAAAAAAAAACACGGAAAAAATCGACGGTAATGATGGACTTGTGTGCTCTCTCATCTGCCCTCTCCTATGAGTTCTCGGGGGAACCCACCATTCCAGTACTTTAAAAAAGCGCTTTCAGGGGGTCAAGAAAGTGTTATTCATGTTCAGTTTGGCCTCTTCAAACCCCACCCCACTCCCCGTCTCCGAAAAAACAGTTCAGGGTGACCCACCGACCTTTTCCCCCCTCCATATTGCCGTAACCACAAACGTTTCCTTTCCCCTCCAAATGGCCACTTTTGATCATACTTTAATGTCTGCCCTGTATGGTATCACCAGATGTGTTTTTAAAATTATTTTATGCACTGATTCAACCCATTCTGTTGTATGGGGCTAAAGTTTGGGGAACTGATGACTGTCGCATTATAGTAGGTGTCCATTTGCATGCTCTAAAGAGCTTCTTAAATGTTTCTTTACGCACCCGTAGTGATATGGTTTATGGGGATACTGGTCATATTCCTCTTTCCGTTAATGCTAAACTACGCAGTATTAAGTTCTGGCTCAAGATCTTAAAAATGGACGAATACCGATTACCCTACAAAGTAAACCAAATGATGTATATATCTAACAATAAAAAATCTTGAGCTTCCAAAGTAAGGAATATACGTGTGGAATGTGGTTGCGAAGAGATCTGGTTGAATCAGCGGGTTACGAACGAGACAGCTTCATTGAAAAACATCAGAGAGAAACTCATCAGCATATTTCATTCTGAATAGAAGTTACGAATCAGAAATAGTGATCGGTATTCGTTTTACAATATCTTTAAAACATTCATTGGTACCGAGTGTTATATATATTTTCTTTACAAGAAAGTATTTCGAGATGCACACATCAGATTCAGGATGGGGTTATCGGAGTTGTATATCCATAACTACAGATACTCGAGAGGTAATAACGTTTATTTATGTCCATTCTGCAGAGAAAAAGAAGAAAATGAAACGCATTTTCTATTATATTGTCCAGCTTTTAGTGATATAAGGGGAAACTATATATTTACCTGTCTGGATGTAAACAGAAATGATCCTATTAAATACCTTTTTTCCGATATGCAAATGAATGTAAGGTCAACTAGAATATATCTATACAAAGCATTCAAGAGAAGACAAGATGCTTTTGAATCTGTTGAGCAAGACAGCTTATATTGTGAGTAAAGTTTTTTACCACCCGAACTGTACTCTTGAAATGGGCCGGTGGCCTCATCAATAAATGCCTTTGTTCGTTCGTTCGTCTGCCTTGTATATGCAAATGAGCAAGTGTCCTACATGACTCATTTCGTGCTGGAGGTCAAAGGTCAAAAGTAGGTCAAGAAGGGGCAAAGGAGGGTCGCTGCACAGAAGAAGTACTCCTGAGGAACTTACTTTCCTTGTTGAACTCGAACATGTGGTAGGCAGGAGGCGGTGGCTCCTCAAATCGGCTGTAGGAAAGAAGAAAAAAAACTTTGTCAGGCAACAGCTCGGAAATGATGGCTTTCAAATTGCAGATCCCTGGAAGGTGGTGTCTTTTTTCACACAAATGCTTTTTGTAGCATCTAATTTGCCCAAAGTAGCGAATGAAAGGGGATAAACTGTTTGGGTGAACACACCGACACTCACATGTAGTATACATTATTTATATGCACATACACACGTATTTTCCTGCATGAACTGTGCACAGGCATGTGCACAAACACGAATATATGAGCGGACAAATATGCACACAACACGAGGGTCTGTCGATTTACACTCACACACACACACACACAGACATACACAGACACATACACAGACACACACATATACACACACACACACACACACACGCACACGAACACACACACACACACACACACACGCACACTCACACACACACACACACACACACACACACACACACACACACACACACACACACACAGACACACGCGCACGCACACACACGTGCGCGCGCGCTCATGCAGCCACAAATCCCATTAGACAGTTTTAAATGTTACAAGAGTACACGGTGACACAATGCTGACAACAGCGAGACTTACATGGAGGAAGGGGTGGCAGGGTGCACCTGGTTGGGAGGAGTGGCAGGCCTGCAAAGGGAAAAAAAAGCCAATTGACAGAAAGGAATAAACAACCAGAGAGAACTCCTGAGAGGCAAACCTCCGCCAGAGAATCCACAATTTCTCTTCCATGGCCTGTATAATTCAGCCAGGATGTTCTGCCAGCCAGGCCTCACGCTATGAAGTTTAGTTCATTGTATTGCCTATTAGCGGTCTCTGAGAGTGGAACGCTTACCCCGGCGTCATCAATAGTTTGACGTCTTCAACGTCATGATGCGTAAAATACTATTTCTATTAATATTTCCAATTCCAAAACAAGATAACATATAACCTCCGAAATTTATTGAATTGTTCCATGCAAAACTCTGACCTTGCACGAAATTTCATAAGAATCTGTTTTGAACTTTTAAAAATATTTTGCGGAATAGCGAAATAACGAACGAACAAACGAACGGTGGGAAAACAAAACCTGCTAGGCGGAGGTAAATCTGTGGTGCCACCATTCTCAACGGCGATATGTTACTCGAACGTTAGCCATCAGCACTCATGGTAAAACAAGAAAAAAAAACTCACAAACACACAGACAGACAAACAAACAAACAAACAAACAAGCAAACAAACAAAAAGTTCGGCATTGGATCGGGCCCTTGCTTTGTGTGGAAACATTTTGTCTGCAATTGTGAAGTGATGCGCACTCAGCGCATATTACACACACACACACACACACACACACGCGCACACACACACACACGCACACGCACACACACACACACGCACACGCACACACACACACACACACACACGCACACGCACACACACGAGCACGCACACACACGCACACGCACAGATAGAGAGAGAGACAGACAGACAGACAGACAGACAGACAGACAGACATACAGAAAGAGAGAGAGAGAGAGAGAGAGAGAGAGAGAGAGAGAGAGAGAGAGAGAGTTTGCTCGATATAAATGGACAGTTCATATCTCACGTTCTGTTATACCGAAATCACATAGTCATGGGTGGAAATCCCTTGAGAAAAAAAGTAAACTTGCAAAAGAGTGCACAGTAGCGAAATCTGATCATCTCGAACCGTGTAGAAGAGTGGAGGAAAGTGGTGAAACTGCTTTTCTTTGTGTTGGAGCGCCGGGGTAGGACCAAGGCAGATACTAGAGAGATGGGTTCTGACCAGCTGGACCTAAGCACTCTTTCGAGATGCTGTGCATCGTATCTTAACACAAGATCCCGAAAGAATACATTGGACAAGGTGGTCATCATCCACCTCTCTAGTACCTCACCTTTTTTCTAACTGAAGAAGACTTGGAAATGTGGTGAAGAGCTGCTATACTGACAACACTCATTCAGAGGGGACCCATTTCATGTGTGCTTGAGAGAACTCAGGAAAATAACGAATAACATATTTTGCAGAGATGTTTTAAATGTGTATGGACATTCGATTTCACAAACACGTGTTGACAGCATAAGCGTCCGATTCCTAAGTCGATAAAGGTCCTCAAGCATTCCCACATCTGTCCTCGACGACGCGAGGCTTGACCAGTACAGCAAGAGTTATGTCCCTTCCAAATCAACTTCTCCCGAGGCTGATTCCCCAGTGCTAGCGATATGCAATGCAAAGTCCCGCAGGTCTAGGGATATGCAATGCAAAGTCCCCCAGGTCTAGGGATATGCAATGCAAAGTCCCCCAGGACTAGGGATATGCAATGCGAATAATCCCAGGACTAGGGATATGCAATGCAAAGTCCCCCAGGTCTAGGGATATGCAATGCAAAGTCCCCCAGGGCAACGGATATGCAATGCAAAGTCCCCCAGGACTAGGGATATGCAATGCAAAGTCCCCCAGGGCTAGCGATATGCAATGCAAAGTCCCCCAGGACTAGGGATATGCAATGCAAAGTCCCCCAGGACTAGGGATATGCAATGCAAAGTCCCCCAGGACTAGGGATATGCAATGCAAAGTCCCCCAGGACTAGGGATATGCAATGCAAAGTCCCCCAGGACTAGGGATATGCATTGCAAAGTCACCAGGACTAGGGATATGCAATGCAAAGTCACCCAGAAAGCATTTCCGGTTTTTTCTTAAGTGATCAATGTGATCACATGCCACGTCCAGTCAGTTCTTGTAATAATTATGTTTCTAAAACAAAACACTATCTGCTTTTTCGTCCCAATGCTGATACAGACTACTGCAAGATTACAGAGATCACTTACAAATGATGCAGGAAACTCCCCTTGGATTGCTTTGGATTGCATTTATACAGTCTGAGAAATCAATGTTCTCTCTCGTCCTCCTCCTGCACCGCCTTCTCTTTTTGCTCCTCCTCTTCCTGCTGCTTCTCCTGCTTCTGCTGCTCTTTATCCTCCCCCTCCTCTTTCTCTTCCTGCTCTTCCTCCTGCTTCTTCTGCTCCTCATCCTGCTTCTTCTGCTCCTCAACCTGCTTCTTCTGCTCTTCCTCCTGCTTCTTCTGCTCTTCCTTCTGCTTCTTCTGCTCTTCTTCCTGCTCCTCCTCCTTCTCCCCCTGCTCCTCCTTCTCTTCCTGCTCCTCCTCCACCTGTGCCTGCTCCTCCTCCTTCTCCTCCCCCCCCCCCTTCCTCCTCCTCCTCCTCCTCCTCCTTCTCCTCCTCCTCCTCCTCCTCCTCCTCCTCCTCCCCCTCCTCCTCCTCCTCCTCCTCCTCCTTCTCCTCCTCCTCCTCCTCTTCCTTCTCCTCCTCCTCCATCTTTTCCTCCTCCCCTATCTTCTACTCCTTCTTTATCTTCTACTCCTTTTCTATCTTTTCCTCCTCCCTCGTCTTCTCCTCCTCCTCTATCTTTCCTTTTTTCTCTATCTTCTTCTCCTCCTCTATCATCTCTTCTTCATCCTTCTATGTCTTCTCCTCCTCATCCTCTATCTTCTCTTCCTCTTCTATCTTCTTCTTCTCTTCTATTTTCTCGTCCTCATATGATCACTATGTATGTTGTGACAGGCTGGTGGCCTAACAAATAAACAGTTCCTGTTCAGTTCAGTTAAGTTCATTTCTATCTTCTCCTCCTCCTCTATCTTCTCCTCTTCTTCTATCTTTTCCTCCTCTATCTCCCCTCCTCCTCTATCTTTTCCTCCTTCTCTGTCTTCTCCTCCTCCTCCCTATGTTCTTCTCATCCTCTGTCTTCTCCTACTCCTGTATCTTCTCCTCCTTTTCTATCTTCTCCTCCTTTTCTATCTTCTCCTCCTCCTCTTTTATCTTCTCCTCCTCCTCTACAGTGTCTTCCTCCTCTATCTACTTCTCTTCTTCCTCTATCTTCTACTCCTCCTCTTCTATCTTCTCCTTCTCCTCTATCTTCTTCTCCTACTCTATCTTCTCCTCCTCTTTTATCTTCTCCTCCCCCCCCCCCCCCTTGCTTCACTTCCTTTCTCTCCACCTTCTCCCGCTGCTCCTCTATTTCTCTATTCCTCCTCTTGTTCCTCAATTACTTGGGTTTCTCTGGCTTCTTCTCCTTGGGCTTCTTGGGCTCTTTCTTGGGCTTGTCTGCCTTCTTGGGCTTGCCCGCCTTCTTGGGTGCCTCATTGACCTTTGTGACCTTCCCAGGCTTGGCGGTGGGCTGGTAGCCCTGCAGGTTGGTTGGTGGCTTGGGTGCGGAGCTGCAGGCTCTGTACAGCAGGTAGCCACCCAGCCCCATCAGTCCCAGACCGCACAGGCCCAGAGCCGCAATCAGCGCGATGATGCCTGGGTTGCTATGGAAAAAAGACAGAGGAAGAAAAGAACTTTTGAGTGCCGTCATACACGCCAAAGCAACTTTTTAGGAGGCATTTGATTGGCTGATGGACCGCATTGCACTTGTGCAACATGGCTTGTTTTTTTTCTCTCTTCTACCCCCCACTCCCACCCCCACCCCCACTCCCACCCCCCCCCCCCATCCCTTGCTATATATAAACTGGTGTTGACATCGCAGAAAAGTTGTAGTGGTAACCAACAGATGTCAGTCCATCCCAAAATACAAAGGTTTCATGGGCCAAGCCCGTACAAATCATGACACAAACTATATCAAAGATATACACGTACATCGTTAGAAGCATCAACTGTTTATTCCTCCGCGCTTAGTAACCATTTGCTCTTACTACTGCCCTGCTCGTTCGTTCATCAGTGGCATCTAAGTTTATCTTGGTCCGCCTACAGACTTTTCAAGTAATCGTCTGAAGGTTTTCGATACCGACAGACAACACATCACCGTCATCACAAGGTTCCTCGTCGTCGTGGTGATCGTCATCAAGATGGGGTTTGCACAACATTAGAATGTATCTTTCCTCAGTTCTTTTGTTTGTCTGAATACCTCTATATGTATGAACGTATGTATGAAATTGATTGTATGTATGCATATATGCGTACCTGTGTATGTATGTACATGTGTGCGTATGTACACATGTATGGATATGTGTGTGTGTGTGTGTGTGTGTGTGTGCGTGCGTGCGTGTGAATGCGTGCACGCGTTCCTATTTATATGTATGTGTGTGCCTATGCAAGCGAGCGCGTAACTTTTTTGCCTCTCAGCCAATCCATCTATCTGTCCGTCAGTCCGTCTCTCTCTTTCTGTGTCTATTTGCCTATCCCTTCGACTATCTCAATTTCCATCCATCATTTCATTCTTCTGTCAATCTGTCGATTCATTCAAGCACCGACCTCCAGATGCTGGAAGACTCGGCACTGGCGGTGGAGTTGGTGGTGGCTCCGGTGGGAGCTCTGGTGGTGGCTCTGGTGGTGGCGGCTCCAGCAGCAATGGGGGCGGCAGTGGATGGAGGGGGGGTGGTAGCCACGTACTGCACAGTCAGACGACAGTAGCCGCACTTCTGGTTGCTGATGGACCCGTCGCAAATCTCGATGTCGAAGTCGAAGAAGTCTCCGCTCTCGACCTGAAGACGAGAAAAGTATCAGATTTTCAGACGCTTTTTAAATCCAGAGCAGTGGTGCTTGAAGGGCCACAGGACGGTTGTGTCTTTGAGCTGACGGTGTAGACAAGGACACACTCACACTGTCAGAGAATCGCCACTGGGAACCAGAGTAGAGGTATATGCAGGGCTAATGTAGACAAGGATACACTCAACATTGGTTTCCTTATAGAATGAAGCGTGAACGAGGAATCAGTCAGTCCGTCAGGAGCGGTTTTTGGGAAAAAGAGTAGTAGAGGCATGTAGGGCCCAAATGTGGAGACATCTACAACTTGACACTGCTGATAATAGTTGCAACAGACCTCAGCGGTTGAAATGTTTGAACACTCGGACGTTAGCTAGGAGGTAGCGGTTTCGGTCGCATCCTGAGATCAGAAGTGTTCATGGTTACACCTGTGTTTGGTGTCAGCCCTGTGTTTATGAACAGCTATGCTAAGTCAGGTGCTGTCAATAGACGTTATTCACGCAGCGGCCATTTTGAAATCGAAAACGAGACGGACTTTGCAAAAATAACGGCGTCTTCTATGGCCAGCACCAGTACCAGTACATGGAGTGGAAATCTCCTTCATGTACCTCCATTCTCGCATGGAAATGCGGAAATATGGGCAAGTGATGTTGGTACCCACATTTAAAAAGACAGTCAGAGGCTGTGGAGCGAGTCCAGCGCAGGGCTACCAAGTTGTTGAGTGAATGTCGGGAGATGTCTTACAGCGAGCGCGTAGAGTATTTGAATCTGCACTCACTAAAAGGAAGAAGGATTCGTGGTGACCTAATAGAGACTTATTAATCATACAATAATCTCGTAGACGTGGAGTGGAGCAACTTCTTTAAGTCACCAAGTTGTACCAGTACGAGAAATGCAGACGGAAAAGTGTTTGTTCAACGTAGTAATACTAACTTAAGAAAGTATTGTTTCAGTAATCGTGTTGCTAACCTGTGGAATAACCTTCCGTTTCAGCTCAAGACTGCACCGACTACTAAAGTTTTCAAAAACCAACTGGACAAGGATCCTACATTCATATCGTTATCTAGAAGCTATGATGAGCGACACTGTCGCAATAGGAAAATTGCGCTAAGACCTTGTGTTATATAACGCAACACATTACGATGGGGCGTTCAAAAGGCTTCACGGCCTACATCTAGCCTCTCAACTACTACTACTACTACTACTACTACTACTACTACTACTACTACTACTACTACTACTACTACTACTACTACTACTACTACTACTACATACCCAGTAGAAAGAAAGGGAAAGGATACGAAAAGTTCATCGAAGGATTTGTGCATGACATCGAAGGTAAAACAGGTTACCCTTCTCTCTTCTCTTGTAGATCTAGATCTGATCTGTAGTGTTGATCACTATGACCGGTGTTTCTTGAAATAAGGTCAGTAAGCCTATATGTTAATTTATTACGCTAATATAACCATGGGCTGTCTTTGCAGATAGTTTGTTATATCTGATCATATACTTAATTTTGAGTAAAAGCTGCGAGATAAGCGACTACTGCCAGCTGGGCTTGCATCGTCTGCCATGCCGACATCAACATGTCCGGTGTGATCAAGACTCTATACATGGCTCTCTACCATTGGCTGATTTATATTTTTGGACCAATCACAATAGGTTTCTCATGAGTAGAGGTTGTTACTATGTTAGGTCGTGCGAAGTGATCGAATGTTCTTGCTTCCTGGTGTAAACATTGCAGTTTCCCAGCTATAAACAAGAAAAACAACATCACTTGCCCATATTTCAACATTTCCATGCGAGAATAGAGGCACATGAAGGAGATTTCCACTCCATGTACTGGTACTGGTGCTGGCCATAGAAGACGCCAGTATTTTTGCCAAGTTCGTCTCGTTTTGAAAACCGGAAGTATCTCGCGTGAATAATGTCCATTGGATCAGAGGCCAGGGTGCTGTCAGTGGGATCAGAGGCCAGGGTGCTGTCAATGGGATCAGAAGCCAGGGTGCTGTCAGTGGGATCAGAAGCCAGAGTGCTGTCAGTGGGATCAGAGGCCAGGGTGCTGTCAATGGGATCAGAGGCCAGAGTGCTGTCAATGGGATCAGAGGCCAGGGTGCTGTCAGTGGAATCAGAGGCCAGGGTGCTGTCAGTGGGATCAGAGGCCAGGGTGCTGTCAGTGGGATCAGAGGCCAGGGTGCTGTCAATGGGATCAAAGGCCAGGGTGCTGTCAATGGAATCATAGGCCAGGGTGCTATCAGTGGAATCACAGGCCAGGGTGCTGTCAATGGGATCAGAGGCCAGAGTGCTGTCAGTGGGATCAGAGGCCAGGGTGCTGTCAATGGGATCAGAGGCCAGGGTGCTGTCAATGGGATCAGAGGCCAGGGTGCTGTCAGTGGGATCAGAGGCCAGAGTGCTGTCAGTGGGATCAGAGGCCAGGGTGCTGTCAATGGGATCAGAGGCCAGGGTGCTGTCAGTGGGATCAGAGGCCAGGGTGCTGTCAATGGGATCAGAGGCCAGGGTGCTGTCAGTGGGATCAGAGGCCAGGGTGCTGTCAGTGGGATCAGAGGCCAGGGTGCTGTCAGTGGGATCAGAGGCCAGGGTGCTGTCAGTGGGATCAGAGGCCAGGGTGCTGTCAGTGGGATCAGAGGCCAGGGTGCTGTCAGTGGATCAGAGGCCAGGGTGCTGTCAGTGGGATCAGAGGCCAGGGTGCTGTCAGTGGGATCAGAGGCCAGGTGCTGTCAGTGGGATCAGAGGCCAGAGTGCTGTCAGTGGGATCAGAGGCCAGGGTGCTGTCAGTGGGATCAGAGGCCAGGGTGCTGTCAGTGGGATCAGAGGCCAGGTGCTGTCAGTGGGATCAGAGGCCAGGGTGCTGTCAGTGGGATCAGAGGCCAGGGTGCTGTCAGTGGGATCAGAGGCCAGGGTGCTGTCAGTGGGATCAGAGGCCAGAGTGCTGTCAGTGGGATCAGAGGCCAGGGTGCTGTCAGTGGGATCAGAGGCCAGGGTGCTGTCAGTGGGATCAGAGGCCAGGGTGCTGTCAATGGGATCAGAGGCCAGGGTGCTGTCAGTGGGATCAGAGGCCAGGGTGCTGTCAGTGGATCAGAGGCCAGGGTGCTGTCAGTGGGATCAGAGGCCAGGGTGCTGTCAGTGGGATCAGAGGCCAGGGTGCTGTCAATGGGATCAGAGGCCAGGGTGCTGTCAGTGGGATCAGAGGCCAGGGTGCTGTCAGTGGGATCAGAGGCCAGGGTGCTGTCAATGGGATCAGAGGCCAGAGTGCTGTCAGTGGGATCAGAGGCCAGGGTGCTGTCAGTGGGATCAGAGGCCAGAGTGCTGTCAATGGGATCAGAGGCCAGGTGCTGTCAGTGGGATCAGAGGCCAGAGTGCTGTCAGTGGGATCAGAGGCCAGAGTGCTGTCAGTGGGATCAGAGGCCAGGGTGCTGTCAATGGGATCAGAGGCCAGAGTGCTGTCAGTGGGATCAGAGGCCAGGGTGCTGTCAGTGGGATCAGAGGCCAGGGTGCTGTCAGTGGATCAGAGGCCAGGGTGCTGTCAGTGGGATCAGAGGCCAGAGTGCTGTCAGTGGGATCAGAGGCCAGGGTGCTGTCAGTGGGATCAGAGGCCAGGGTGCTGTCAGTGGGATCAGAGGCCAGGGTGCTGTCAGTGGGATCAGAGGCCAGGGTGCTGTCAGTGGGATCAGAGGCCAGGTGCTGTCAGTGGGATCAGAGGCCAGGGTGCTGTCAATGGGATCAGAGGCCAGGGTGCTGTCAGTGGGATCAGAGGCCAGGGTGCTGTCAGTGGGATCAGAGGCCAGGGTGCTGTCAGTGGGATCAGAGGCCAGGGTGCTGTCAATGGGATCAGAGGCCAGAGTGCTGTCAATGGGATCAGAGGCCAGGGTGCTGTCAGTGGGATCAGAGGCCAGGGTGCTGTCAGTGTAATCAGAGGCCAGGGTGCTGTCAGTGGGATCAGAGGCCAGGGTGCTGTCAGTGGGATCAGAGGCCAGGTGCTGTCAGTGTATCAAAGGCCAGGGTGCTGTCAATGGGATCAGAGGCCATGATAGTGTTAGTGGGATCAGAGGCCAGGGTGCTGTCAATGGGATCAGAGGCCAGAGTGCTGTCAATGGAATCAAAGGCCAGGGTGCTATCAATGGGAATAGATGCCAGAGTACCGTCAGTAGGATCAGAGGCCATGATGTTGTTAGTGGGATTAGAGGCCAGGATGTTGTCAGTGGAATCAGAGGCCAGGATGTTGTCAGTGGGATTAGAGGCCAGGGTGCTGTCAATGGGATCAGAGGCCAGGGTGCTGTCAATGGGATCAAAGGCCAGGGTGCTGTCAGTGGGATCAGAGGCCAGGGTGCTGTCAGTGTAATCAGAGACCAGGGTGCTGTCAGTGGGATCAGAGGCCAGGGTGCTGTCAGTGGGATCAGAGGCCACGGTGCTGTCAGTGTAATTAGAGGCCAGGGTGCTGTCAATGGGATCAGAGGCCATGATAGTGTTAGTGGGATCAGAGGCCAGGGTGCTGTCAATGGGGTCAGAGGCCAGGGTGCTGTCAATGGGATGAAAGGCCATGGTGCTGTCAATGGGATCAGAGGCCATGGTGCTGTCAGTGGGATCAGAGGCCAGGGTGCTGTCAATGGGGTCAGAGGCCAGGGTGCTGTCGATGGGATGAAAGGCCAGGGTGCTGTCAATGGGATCAGAGGCCATGATAGTGTTAGTGGGATCAGAGGCCAGGGTGCTGTCAATGGGGTCAGAGGACAGGGTGCTGTCAATGGGATGAAAGGCCAGGGTGCTGTTAATGGGATCAGAGGCCATGATGTTGTTAGTGGGATCAGAGGCCAGGGTGCTGTCAATGGGGTCAGAGGCCAGGGTGCTGTCAATGGGACGAAAGGCCAGGGTGCTGTCAATGGGATCAGAGGCCATGATAGTGTTAGTGGGATCAGAGGCCAGGGTGCTGTCAATGGGATCAGAGGCCAGGGTGCTGTCAATTGGATCAAAGGCCAGGGTGCTGTCAATGGGATCAGAGGCCAGGGTGCTGTCAGTGGGATCAGAGGCCAGGGTGCTGTCAGTGGGATCAGAGGCCAGAGTGCTGTCAGTGGAATCAGAGGCCATGATGTTGTTAGTGGGATCAGAGGCCAGGGTGCTGTCAGTGGGATCAGAGGTCAGAGTGCTGTCAATGGGATCAAAGGCCAGGGTGCTGTCAGTGTAATCAGAGGCCCGGGTGCTGTCAATGGGATCAGAGGCAAGGGTGCTGTCAGTGGGATCAGAGGCCAGGGTGCTGTCAGTGGGATCAGAGGATGTGATTGTTGCGAAGGAATGTGAAATGCTTGACATGCTTGCGGATGTGAGTGTAATGCAAAAATGCCATGCGGAAAGTTCGAGGGGGCTTTCCCTCCTTTGTCTGTTAGAGGGGGGTCAGGATGAGTCAGCACTTCCTTTGTCTGTGAGGGTGGGGTAGGGGGTGGAGGCGATTTCTGCCTGGTCAGGACGCAGAGGGTCAGGGGGTCAGAATGAGTCAACAGAATGCTGGGTGAGGGGGGGGGGGGGGGGGACTGGAAGCTCCTCTTGCTTCTCTGCCTTCGCAGTAAGCATCTGACCACCAATTGGCCCTCAAGTATGCCCACGTGGCAGAACGGAGGTCGCTGGGAAATACCCTCGAACCCAATTAAAGCACGGCATTATATATTCGTATGTACATGATAAGACGGGACTAGACCGGAGAGAAGAAGAGACTAAGAGGTGACTGAGACTGGAGCAGGAGACTGGTGAAGGGCTGTCGAGATCTTGGAAGGCTGTCGGTGCCGTATTGAGGCGCAGCCTGTCCAACACGGGTGACTGGAAGCTGAGAGCGCAGGAGAGGCTGTCGGTGCCGTATTGAGGTGCAGCCTGAGCAGCATGAGTGACCATTGTGGGTGTACGAGTGATTGCTAGAAGCGCTGACCAGTCCGGGAATAAACATCCTGTAGAAAACGCACCCCTGTCCTGCTTCTACTTTCCTGGCGCGAGCTGGGACGGACCGCAGAGACCACGTGCACGCAACATTGGTTCTCAGACCACGTGTACGTAACATGGTGATGCCAGTCTGGGTCTTCTACGTGAGAGTAGCACAATAATCACATTCACATAGTAGGATATCCAAAGTAGCGCGAGAAAATGATAATCAAAAACAACAAGATCATGTGAAATAATTACATATTGAGAGAGAGAGAGAGAACGAACGAACAAACGAACGAACAAGTTTATTGTCTAGGCCTGCAGCCCATCACAAGTACATTTATAAACTTTAGTTTTGCAACGTACTCGTAAAAGGTACAATCGCTCTATATGCTGTACCTCCGTGATTGTTTGTAATGTACAGTATACGCTGGGAGCGCTACGATGTACTTTTGTTACGATCTTTGCTCAATCGAAGAAAAGGACATTTTGCATATCTTCTAATGTTGCCTCCCTTCTTCTCTTTAGCGCATGGTAAAGGTAAGTGGCGACCCCTCTTATCACATTTGTATCGCTATCACTGAGAAGTTGTACAAACGGATCTTCGCTTTCTTCTCTGACATATGTGTGGTGGTCGGTGGTAAGGTTGGAGTCAAGTACGACGCAGGGGCGAAGTCGAGTTACTTTCCCACACTTTATTGGCCGTTGGTACAAGCTCTTAGTAAGATGAACCTCTTGACCGGGTGGTGAATTGGTCTCTCTGACCCAGATGGAATGGGGTCTCCCGCTCTCTGACCCAGATGGAATGGGGTCTCCCGCTCTCTGACCCAGATGGAATGGGGTCTCGATCTCGCTCTCTGACCCAGATGGAATGGGGTCTCTCTGGCTGTGTGCCGTCTCCCCATTATCAAGCGAATGCACGGACCTCACAGGAGCCAGGGGATGGATTGTTCCACAGATCCTAACCCATGGCTCCCAAGTTGTGCTTGTATTTGGAAGGAAACAGGAATTACTTCATTGAACTCGCTTTGAAATTACTTCTTACAAATGTTGCCTCATTCAGCATAACACCGTCTATTGAATGAATCATATGCCGTTGCAAGTGGTTGTCTTACTTGAGAGGAAACATTAGATTTATACTCGAAATGTTACAATTCAGATGCCAGAGTGGGAGGACGGCGCACTAGCCAGGGGTCACGCTAATGCAAGGAGTGATTGACAGGGCAGCTGCACTAACAATCAGACCACAGTAGAGGAGGGGTCACAGAGCGGTCAGCTGGTCAGCTTGCCTTACAGAAGGATGGGGGAGGGGGGTTGGAGAGAGGTCTGACACACAGGATTGGGGGTGGGAAGAGACAGAAGAAGGGATATGTCAATAGAGGATGAACACAGCAGATGTACACTACACTTTGTGATAGGTGCACCTTATGACATGGACACAGTAGATGTACGATACATTCGGTGATAGGTGCACCTCATCACATATGGTATAAGGTATCTAATTTGTAAATCATACAACGCTGGACAAAGTAAGAGAGAGTGCCTTTCGTCTTCCTCTATTTCCCTACAATTGGGATACAAAGTTTCATAATTATCTTTGCTATCCCTATTCTTATGGATGGACAGCTCACTTGTTCCCAATCTAAATCTGATCATGCAGTCTCTAAATATTTTTTGTCCAGCTCTGACAAGTATCTTTCTGCTCCAAAGACAAGCTTAAATGCTTTGTATACGGTATATCTTGGACTCGTACCTAACTTAAGCCACCACTGCTGTGTAAATTCTTCAATGAGTCTTTCTCTTAGTGTTTTCCAAACTACACGTTCGTTGGCTGCGGTCTGTGATGTCCAAAAATCTGACAATCCATATTTAGTAAAGATACGTTTGATCTTAGAGGCCCAGTTATTGCTTTCCAAGTTATTCAACATAGACATGTACACAATACGTGGATACCTATTAGTTTCCATTCTGAGTATTCTAAACCAATATTTGACAGACCTCAGTACCGCAGTGATGTATAAAGGGTATCTTCCCGTTTCCCCGTAAACCAGAGCAGTGGGAGTTCTAGAACTTACATTTAAATATTGCTTTAATGCCAACAGATGGACAGTTTCTAATATTTCGCAGTCATCGACTCCCCATACCTCTGATCCATACAATAGAATAGGCTGAACCTGTACATCGACAATTTTGTTTAGTACTTGGGGTGCCACATGTACCAGTTGCCGTAATGTCTTCATGATTTTCAAGACCGCAACTCTCCCTCGAAATGCCAAATCTGCTAGTATTGCGTTTGTACAGACCTTTGTCGACAATGTCACCCCAAGGTATTTATATGAAGATAATACTTCAAGTTTTTGTCTTCTCAAGTACCATTTCTCATGTCCTGCCATAAAACCCCCCAAGCGGAATGACATCACCTTGGTCTTCTTTGCATTCACACTCAAACCCAGCCTCTCGGCAGCAGCCTCGAGATTACGTATTTGATTATTTAATCCTGGAACCGTATCCGAAGGCAGTACCACATCGTCCGCAAACAAAAGTAAAAATATTTCTTCACCATTGACAACTAATTGGACCCCATGCTTACCCTTTTCTTTTATTTCTTTAGTTAGTGACGTCATCAGCAAGGAAAATAGTAACGGACTCAATTTGCAGCCCTGTTTCAAGCCGCCAGGACAGCAAAAGAAGTCAGAAGTCATTCCGTCACACTTGACGCAACTTTTCACACGTTCATATACTGATTGCAACATCCTCCCCATCTTACCAGTCATACCAAGTTGTGCAAGAACCTTCCACAAAGTCTGGCGATCAACGGTGTCAAACGCCTTAGTGAAATCAATAAATGCAACATACAGTTTTTTATGACGAAATAAATATCTCTGTACCAAACTGAGTAACACAAAAACGTTATCAATAGTTGAATACCCTCTTCTAAAGCCCGCTTGTTCTTCCTCGCTATTGTCATTTGCTTCTGCCCACTGTTGCAATCTGTTTTTCAAGATGTAGAGGAAGACTTTGCTAAGGTTTCTAATCAATGAGATTCCACGATAATTGTTAGGATCACTGGTTGAACCTTTCTTGTGAAGGGGAACAATTATTGATTCTGTCCATTGACTAGGGAACACTGACTCTTGAAAGATAACATTGAAAAGCTTCAAAAGATCCGGCAGTAGGACACCAGATGCAGTTTTGATCATATCAGCCAAGACACCATCTGTAGGCCTACTTGGCGCCTTACCTCCCCTGATGTGGCGAGTGGCGTCATTTATTTCAGTGGCTGTAATGTCTGCGTCTAACAAGTCAACATCAAAGCTATCCGAGCCTCTACCCTCTATGCTCCAAAAAGAATTCCCCAATTCCGACTCAGAAACTGCAGCCACACTTATATTCTGAAAATGCCTTACCCAAACCTCAGGAATTATGCCAGTGGGGGTTCTGTGCCCACTACTGAGAGAGAGAGAGAGAGAGAGAGAGAGAGAGAGAGAGAGAGAGAGAGAGAGATAGCAAGCACACTAAAATATGGTGCTCACCTTTCCATCCATACTATTGGTGAGAACGACTTCGCAGTCACTGTGTACGTCCACGTATCGGGCACCTGAAACAGTGACGTCATTACTATGCTCAGGAAGTAGTTAGTACGCGAAGGAGTGTGCGGACGGTAGGGTAGTAGACTTCGAATGAATAAGGCAGGTAGTGGGTTTGGGCGGCGAGAGAAACAGAGGGAAAGAGAGAGAAGGAAAGAGAGAAGAGAGAGAGAGAGAGAGAGAGAGAGAGAGAGAGAGAGAGAGAGAGAGAGAGAGAGACTGACGGACGGACGGACGGACGGACAGACAGACAGATAGAAACCGAAACAGAGAATGACAGAGACACAGAGAAAAAAAGAGAGAACGAACAAACTTTTTTAGAGGTTACCGGTCCATTACAATTAACAAACGAGAAGCACATCTCTCTCTCTCTCTCTCTCTCTCTCTCTCTCTCTGGGTTGATAAAATAAAAGAAGTATTGCATAGATATGATTTTGCTGATGTATGGCGTAATCAGAATGTGCGGAATGGGACTGAGTTCTTGCTCGAGTTCAGAAAGCGCCTTATCACTGAATACATGAATGTATGGACAGTTTCAGTATCAGCGAGTGGTAGATATGAACTGTACAGATCCTTTAAGACAGAATTGAATAGAGAGAAATATTTGTATCTATTAGATTAAAAAGTTTTTCGAGATGTTTATGTTCTTTTTAGGATGGGATTCAGCGATCTGTTCACGCATAAATACAGATTTGCTACGGAGCGAGCTGATAATGCTTACTAATGTCCAGCTTGCTATGAAACAGACGAAAATGATAAGCATTTGTTACTTGAATGTCCTGGCTATGAAGATCTCAGACGAATGTATATACGCAGGTTGATGTTGAATACATATGCCTTTGATGTTAAGGTACCCCTGTCGCTGGAGGAGCCTAAGGCAGTACGAGCGGTTGCAACGTATTTGTATTATGCATTCAAGAGATGAAAAGAAGCTGTTTCTATTGCTATGGCCAAAGAGGCATATTATGTGTAATTGTGTTGTGATGGGCCGGTGGCCTAACAAAAATAACCATTTGTTCGTTCGTTCGTTCTCTCTCTCTCTCTCTTTCTCTCTCTTCAGATAGAAAAAGCTCACCTATTTGCATGTAAGAAATTCCTAGGATTAGATGCGAGAACTCCCAACCATCTGGTATACGGGGAGCTAGGCAGACACCCGCTATCAATTAGTACCACCACAAGAGCTATCAAATATTGGCTCAGATTATGTGCAATGCCAAACCACAGGCTCCCCAGGCAAACCTACGACATACCTTGTCCAAATTAGGTTTTGCGTATATATGGATGAACAGGGGTGTAACTAACCGAACATTATTCCTAAAAAACCTCAAACAACGGCTGCAAGACTGTCATCGTCAGAGCTGGGTCGAAAAAAAACCCACCAGAGCGAGAGATTTGTATGGTACTCTTCTTTCAAGCAGACACCTAATCTAGAAAGCTATCTAAATTTTATTACTATAAAAAAAAATAGAAATAGTTTCATTCGCTTCAGACTGTGCTTGAACGATATAAAAAACAACCAACGTTATACGCACGATGAAAGTCAAGAAAATAACTGTCCCTTTTGTAATTCCTTAGAAGACGAAGAACATTTCCTAATACATTGTAAACACAACGATACGTTAAGAAAGAAATATCTGTCAAGATACCTAAATGATCGAGAGAAGAAGAATCACAAAATCTTAGTTAAAGGACGAAACGTCAGTGTGACAAGAAGTGTCTCGATGTTTATTTACTATGCATTTGAATTACGGGAGAAAGAAACGATGATCCCAGGAGTTCGACATGAAACTGTTCCATGATCGTGTAAATATTGTTTAATCATGTTATAGGTAAATAAGTTAACTTGCCATACAAACTCTGCCCATTATTTCCATGTACAACACGATCTTGTGCACGTACAGTTGATGTGATTCTGTTAATTAGAAAAATGTTATTTGATAATTGAAATAGACTGTCGGCTTATCTATAAATAAATAAATCAATCAATCAATGAATCTCTCTCTCTCTCTCTCTCTCTCTCTCTCTCTCTCTCTCTCTCTCTCTCTCTCTCCTCCCATCTCATCCCCACAACAATCGAAGAGCGAAAAGCACAACAGAGAAGCACGCACCTCCGTTACTGGCCTCCTTCAGACGGCAGGTTGTGTGGCCATCCACTCCCCTGTCCAGATCTGTCTGACTTGGCTCGTTTGTCTCCTCGACCACCTTGATCTGACTAGCGGGAACGATGGCCGACGCTGGCTGTGTACCGTAGTACACTTTTTCGTTGTAGCCCAGTTTCATGCACTTGGGGAAGTTGTCGTTCTCCTGCACACATACACACAATCATTCATGTCATCGCAACAATGCACTGTGTGTGTGTGTGTGTGTGTGTGTGTGTGTGTGTGTGTGTGTGTGTGTGTGTGTGTGTGTGTGTGTGTGTGTGTGTGTGTGTGTGTGTGTGTGGTGTGTGTGTGTGTGTGTGTGTGTGTGTGTGTGTGTGTGGTGTGTGTGTGTGTGTGTGTGTGTGTGTGTGTGGTGTGTGTGTGTGTGTGTGTGTGTGTGTGGTGTGTGTGTGTGTGTGTGTGTGTGTGTGTGTGTGTGTGTGGTGTGTGTGTGTGTGTGTGTGTGTGTGGGTGGGTGGGTGTGTGGTGTGTGTGTGTGTGTGTGTGTGTGTGTGTGTGTGTGTGTGTGGTGTGTGTGTGTGTGTGTGTGTGTGTGAGTGTGTGTGTGGTGTGTGTGTGGTGTGTGTGTGTGTGTGTGTGTGTGTGTGTGTGTGTGTGTGTGTGGTGTGTGTGTGGTGTGTGTGTGTGTGTGTGAGTGTGTGTGTGTGTGTGTGTGTGTGTGAGTGTGTGTGTGTGTGAGTGTGTGTGTGTGTGTGTGTGTGTGGTGTGTGTGTGGTGTGTGTGAGTGTGTGTGTGTGTGTGTGTGTGTGTGTGTGTGTGTGTGTGTGTGGTGTGTGTGGTGTGTGTGTGGTGTGTGGTGTGTGTGTGTGTGTGTGTGTGTGTGTGTGTGTGTGGTGTGTGTGTGGTGTGTGTGTGTGTGTGAGTGTGTGTGTGTGTGTGTGTGTGTGGTGTGTGTGTGGTGTGTGTGTGTGTGAGTGTGTGTGTGTGTGAGTGTGTGTGTGTGTGTGTGTGGTGTGTGTGTGGTGTGTGGTATGTGTGTGTGTGTGAGTGTGTGTGTGTGTGTGTGGTGTGTGTGTGGTGTGTGTGTGTGTGAGTGTGTGTGTGTGTGAGTGTGTGTGTGTGTGTGTGTGTGTGTGTGTGGTGTGTGGTGTGTGTGTGTGTGTGTGTGTGTGTGTGTGTGGTATGTGTGTGTGTGTGTGTGTGTGTGTGTGTGTGTGTGTGTGTGTGTGTGTTGTAGCCCAGATGATTGCACTAGGTGTAGTTGTCGTTCTCTTGCACGGGCGCGCGCACACACACACGCAAGTATTCACTTCATCGCAACAGTGCACAGTGTAGGTGTATGTGTGTGTGTTTCAGAGGTGTGTGTGTGTGTGTGTGTGTGTGTGTGTGTTTCAGAGGTGTGTGTGTGTGTGTGTGTGTGTGTGTGTGTGTGTGTTTCAGAGGTGTGTGTGTGTGTGTGTGTGTGTGTTTCAGAGGTGTGTGTGTGTGTGTGTGTGTGTGTGTGTGTGTGTTTCAGAGGTGTGTGTGTGTGTGTGTGTGTGTGTGTGTGTTTCAGAGGTGTGTGTGTGTGTGTGTGTGTGTGTGTGTGTGTGTGTGTGTGTGTGTGTGTGTGTGTGTGTGTGTGTGTGTTTCAGAGGCGTGTGTGTGTGCGGTCAATCTTTTTACCGGAATCCACCGGAATCCACGGAATCCACCGGAATCCAACCGGAATCCACCGGAATCCACCGGAATCCACCGGAATCCACCGGAATCAAGCATGGATTCCGTGGATTTCGGTAAATAAAGAATTAAATACCCAAATCCGCCGATTTCGGTATTTATTAACCGGAATCCAATGGATTTCGGTATTTACAATCTAAACATCGAAATCCGCGGATTTCGGTATATAAATATCGAAATCCACCGTGGATTTCGTTGTTTATATTGTAAATACCGAAATCCACTGGATTCCGGTAAATATATACCAAAATCCGCAGATTTCCGTATATAATTTAGCGGATTTCGGTATTTATAATCTAAATATCGAAATCCACGGATTTCGGTAAATAAATCTCGAAATCCATGGTAAATAAATATCGAAATTCATAACCAAGCAAACAAACACTAAAACCAAGACCCAAAAATCGGGAAATAATAAACAAAACAGCCAAAAGACGGGAGATTATTGCAAATACTAAAAACCTCTAAAAACTTGAAAATATCATTGTCATTGGGGTTGCCTGAGTGGGTGTCATGAAGTCACATGAATTCTTGTCACCAAGTTCAGTCAGTGATTGAACACGCCAAACAGTACATTGACGTTAGTGAGCACATGTTACGTGATCGAAAGTCCATCTGTCTGTTTGGTGGTTGGTTTGTTGGTCTGTCTGTCCAATAACAATAAGTTGTGACTTGTGTCAGCTTTCTTGCGGTTTTGCGCTTGTTTCTCCTGTGTGTGTGTGTGTGTGTGTGTGTGTGTGTGTGTGTGTGTGTGTGTGTGTGTGTGTGTGTGTGTGTGAGAGAGAGAGAGAGAAAGAGAGAGAGAGAGAGAGAGAGAGAGAGAGAGAGAGAGAGAGAGAGAGAGAGAGAGAGAGAGAGAGTTATTTTGACAACTCAGGTCTGTAAGTCCATCTGTCTGTTTGGTGGTTGGTTTGTAGGTCTGTCTGTCCAATAACAATAAGTTGTGACTTGTGTCAGCTTTCTTGCCGTTTTGCGCTTGTACTTTTTAAATTGTTTTGGTTGTTCATACGCGGCTTCGATTGGTTGTCTCACTCACTAACTCAATCATCAACCCATTGACACACACACACACACACACACACACACACACACACACACATACACACACACACACAGTCATTAACCCATTCACTCACACACACACATACACACACACACACACACACACACATACACACCAACAAACACACGCACACACACATACACACACAAACACACACACACACTTTTCTCAACTGTAGATATCTGAAGTTTCAGCAACTGTAACAATTGAATTTTCTATAAATATGTGGATTTCAGGAAATAAAGTAGTAATGTCCGAAATCGCCATGGAATTCGATATTTATTTACCGAAATCCGTTGATTTCACACACACACACACACACACACACACACACACACACACACACGCACACGCACACGCACACGCACACACGTACACACACACACACACACACATACACACACACTTTACTCAACTGTAGATATCTGCAGTTTCAGCAACTGTAACAATTGAATTTTCGGGAAATATGTGGATTTCGGGAAATAAAGTATTTATGTCCGAAAGCGCCATGGATTTCGAGATTTATTTACCGAAATCCGTGGATTTCGATATTTAGATTATAAATACCGAAATCCGCTAAATTATATACGGAAATCTGCGGATTTTGGTATATATTTACCGGAATCCAATGGATTTCGGTCTTTACAATGTAAACAACGAAATCCACGGTGGATTTCGATATTTATTTACCGAAATCCGCGGATTTCGATGTTTAGATTGTAAATACCGAAATCCATTGGATTCCGGTAAATAAATACCGAAATCGGCGGATTTGGGTATTTAATTCTTTATTTACCGAAATCCACGGAATCCATGCTTGATTCCGGTGGATTTCGGTGGATTCCGGGGGATTCCGGTGGATTCCGGTGGATTCCGGTTGGATTCCGGTGGATTCCGTGGATTCCGGTGGATTCCGGTGGATTCCGGTAAAAAGATCGACCCTGTGTGTGTGTGTGTGTGTGTGTGTGTGTGTGTGTGTGTGTGTGTGTGTGTGTGTGTGTGTGTGTGTTTCAGAGGTGTGTGTGTGTGTGTGTGTGTGTGTTTCAGAGGTGTGTGTGTGTGTGTGTCTTTCAGAGATCTGTGTGTACGTGCGTTCATGCGTGTGTGTGTGTGTGTATGTGTGTTTCAGAGGTGTGTGTGTACGTGCATTCATGTGCGCGCTCGCGTTGTGTGTGTGTGTTTCAGAGGTGTGTGTACGTGCGTTCATGCGTGTGTGTGTGTGTGTGTGTGTTTCAATGGTGTGTGTGTGTGTGTGCGTGTGTGTGCGCGTGCGTGTGTGCGTGTGTGTGTGTGTTTTTCAGTGGTGCGTGTGTATGTGTGCGCGAGCGCGCATGCGTGCGTGTGTGTGAGAGAGAAAGAGAGGGAGAGAGAGAGAGAGAGAGAGAGAGAGAGAGAGAGAGAGAGAGAGAGAGAGAGAGAGAGATAGCATGTATGCGTGCGGGCGGGCTTCTTTCTGTCTGTCTGTCTGTCTGTCTGTCTGTCTGTCTGTCTGTCTGTCTGTCTGTCTGTCTGTCTGTCCGCCTGAGTGTATGTATGTCTGTCTTTGTTTACCCGAGCATCAGTCTGTCTGTGTGTCTCTAATCGCCTGAGTGTGTGTGTGTGTGTGTGTGTGTGTGTGTGTGTGTGTGCGCGTGTGTGTGTGCGCGTGTGTGTATGTGTGTGTGTATGTATGTGTGTGTGTGTCTGTCTGTCTGACTATGTGCCTGTCTGTCTGACTGCCTGCCTCTCTGTCTAGTAGCTACTTTACTTGACTTTGAGGTACTTACCAGCACAAAATTTACTCTCACAGTGGCAGTAGCAGATTTGCCGCCTTTGTCGGTGGCGGTGATGGTGTAGTATATGACCTTTGGCGTGCTCGCAAGTAGGTCCAGGTCGTACTCCTTGATCAGCTTGATGGAGCATGTCTTGGGATCTCCCACAAAGCGGATGAAGTCAGAAGGAGGTGCGTATTTCCACGTGATTGTGTCGTCTATGTCCGGGTCAAAAAGGTCGCAGTTGACGGGTACTATAGTGGTAGTCTCAGTCTGTAAAACAAATACAACAAAAATACTCATAACGTATAACTCATATCATTTTATTAATCCATAAGGAAATTAAATTGGTCAACATCATACATCGATCATTAATGATTATAAAAGATATAATAAAACTCAGAAAAACCATGATAATGAAATCAATTAATATGCATGACTACAATGCCCCTTTACTTGCACACAGCATGACACACAAACACATACATACATGCATACATACATACATACATACATTCATACTAAGCTAGATAGTTATACATGCTAGTGTCAACACCAACACACACAGTGCCAAATTGACCAAAATTAAATCCACGATGACCTTAAATATAACATAAAGAAGTTCTGTTAAAAAAGCATCACTGATAGTATGTGGCCAGAACAATGGCTCGGTTGCTGTTCGAATATCTGACAGCTGAAGGAATAAAAGAACACCGAAAATGCTCTGTTTGGCACGGAATTACGATGAATGAGCTGTAGGAACTGAAAGACAAAAAGGCAAGTTTGTCTTTAGGTACAATTTTTCGTCTTCGATGTTTTGCTGTATCTTCGGTAGTTGTGGTGCTGGTGGCAGTTGTGGAAAAGTTGGTGGAGGTTGTGGTGGGGGTATAAATGATGGTGGTGGTGGTGGTGAAATAAAATGATGATTGTGGGAGTTGTGGTGGAGGTAGAAATGATGGTGGTGGTGGTAGTGGTGAAGTAGAAATGATGATGGTGGAGGTTGTGGTGGAAGTATAAATGATGATGGTGGTGGTGGTGGTGGTGGTGGTGGTGGTGGTGGTGGTGGTGGTGGTGGTGGTGGTGGTGGTGGTGGTGGTGGTGATGGTGAAGTAGAAATGATGATGGTGGAGGTTGTGGTGGAGGTATAAATGATGGTTGTTGTTGTTGGTGGTGGTGGTGGTGAAGTAGAAATGATGATGGTGGAGGTTGTGGTGGAGGTATAAATGATGGTGGTGGTGAAATGCAATGAAGATGGTGGAGGTTGTGGTGGAGGTATAAATGATGGTGTTGGTGGTGGTGGTGGTGGTGAAGTAGAAATGATGATGGTGGAGGTTGTGGTGGAGGTATAAATGATGGTGTTGGTGGTGGTGGTGGTGGTGAAGTAGAAATGATGATGGTGGAGGTTGTGGTGGAGGTATAAATGATGGTGGTGGTGAAATGCAATGAAGATGGTGGAGGTTGTGGTGAAGGTATAAATGATGGTGTTGGTGGTGGTGGTGGTGAAGTAGAAATGATGATGGTGGAGGTTGTGGTGGAGGTTGTGGTGGAGGTATAAATGATGGTGGTGGTGTTGGTGGTGGTGGTGGTGAAGTAGAAATGATGATGGTGGAGGTTGTGGTGGAGGTATAAATGATGGTGGTGGTGGTGGTGAAGTAGAAATGATGATGGTGGAGGTTGTGGTGGAGGTTTAAATGATGGTGGTGGTGGTGGTGGAGGTATACATGATAGTGGTGGTGGTGGTGAAAGAAGAAATGATGGTAGTGGAGGTTGTGGTGGCGGTAGAAACGATACTGACAGAGGCGGTAAGGCAGGTGATGGTGGAGGTTGTGGGGAGGTAGAAAGGATACTGACAGAGGCGGTAAGGCAGGTGATGGTGGAGGTTGTGGGGAGGTAGAAAGGATACTGACAGAGGCGGTAAGGCAGGTGATGGTGGAAGTTGTGGGGAGGTAGAAACGATACTGACAGAGGCGGTAAGGCAGGTGATGGTGGAGGTTGTGGGGAGGTAGAAAGGATACTGACAGAGGCGGTAAGGCAGGTGATGGTGGAAGTTGTGGGGAGGTAGAAAGGATACTGACAGAGGCGGTAAGGCAGGTGATGGTGGAGGTTGTGGGGAGGTAGAAAGGATACTGACAGAGGCGGTAAGGCAGGTGATGGTGGAAGTTGTGGGGAGGTAGAAAGGATACTGACAGAAGCGGTAAGGCAGGTGATGGTGGAAGTTGTGGGGAGGTAGAAAGGATACTGACAGAGGCGGTAAGGCAGGTGATGGTGGAGGTTGTGGGGAGGTAGAAAGGATACTGACAGAGGCGGTAAGGCAGGTGATGGTGGAGGTTGTGGGGAGGTAGAAAGGATACTGACAGAGGCGGTAAGGCAGGTGATGGTGGAAGTTGTGGGGAGGTAGAAAGGATACTGACAGAGGCGGTAAGGCAGGTGATGGTGGAAGTTGTGGGGAGGTAGAAAGGATACTGACAGAGGCGGTAAGGCAGGTGATGGTGGAGGTTGTGGGGAGGTAGAAAGGATACTGACAGAGGCGGTAAGGCAGGTGATGGTGGAAGTTGTGGGGAGGTAGAAAGGATACTGACAGAGGCGGTAAGGCAGGTGATGGTGGAAGTTGTGGGGAGGTAGAAAGGATACTGACAGAGGCGGTAAGGCAGGTGATGGTGGAAGTTGTGGGGAGGTAGAAAGGATACTGACAGAGGCGGTAAGGCAGGTGATGGTGGAGGTTGTGGGGAGGTAGAAAGGATACTGACAGAGGCGGTAAGGCAGGTGATGGTGGAAGTTGTGGGGAGGTAGAAAGGATACTGACAGAGGCGGTAAGGCAGGTGATGGTGGAGGTTGTGGGGAGGTAGAAAGGATACTGACAGAGGCGGTAAGGCAGGTGATGGTGGAGGTTGTGGGGAGGTAGAAAGGATACTGACAGAGGCGGTAAGGCAGGTGATGGTGGAGGTTGTGGGGAGGTAGAAAGGATACTGACAGAGGCGGTAAGGCAGGTGATGGTGGAGGTTGTGGGGAGGTAGAAACGATACTGACAGAGGCGGTAAGGCAGGTGATGGTGGAGGTTGTGGGGAGGTAGAAACGATACTGACAGAGGCGGTAAGGCAGGTGATGGTGGAGGTTGTGGGGAGGTAGAAACGATACTGACAGAGGCGGTAAGGCAGGTGATGGTGGAGGTTGTGGGGAGGTAGAAACGATACTGACAGAGGCGGTAAGGCAGGTGATGGTGGAGGTTGTGGGGAGGTAGAAACGATACTGACAGAGGCGGTAAGGCAGGTGATGGTGGAACGAAGCCTGTTTCTCACTGGGCGTACTCTCCACCCGCGATCCAGACTCAGAGGGATCGGCGAACTAGGTTCGGGAGCCGTCGTTTCTTAACTGGACGAACCCTCGTATCGCAAACCCATATTTGGAAGGATCCTCAACCAGGTTTTAAGTTTCCAGAGCGTGAAGTGGGAACATCACGAACCTTCCCTCTGCCTGCTCTTAATGTCTACCAGTTTTCTTCTTTGTTCACATGCAAGAGATTCATTCTTAGAATTTCTGACACACATATAGAGAAACCGTGACCAAATAAGAGTAATACTTTCTCAAAGCTCTGTGTAGAATATATTAATGCTTCATTTAAACAGCTGCATTACATTAACAAGATGTGGGTCAAGTAGAATTGGACGTTTTGGCTACTGAGATACATGATGCTCCATGGCCTATCGTGTAGCAGAGTGGTTCGGGCAGTGAACTTTCCCTCTGTTGGCGCAGTGGTGAGTACATATATATCATTTCAGTCAGTCAAGGGACAAAACCTGGGGTTTTCCGAACTAATGGACTCGGAACAAGTTCGCCGGCGATTTACTCGTACGCAATATATGGTTCACCAGACAAATTCGCGTAATAGTGGTTCCACCAGTGTTATGGAGGCCGAAAGTACATACCTCCCTTTTAATTTTCGGTTGACTTTTGGTGGTTGTGGAGGATTGTTCTCTCTTTTATGCTTCTGTGCCGCTCTGTCTGTCTTCCGCGTTGGTTTTTACTCCGTTTTTGTGCTGTCCTTTTTTCTTACCCTGTTGGCAGGGGTTTTGAACTGTATTCTACCTTTATCCCACATCCAAACTCCTTCGTGCACTGCATTGGCTCCCCGTCGCTCAGAGGATAGAGTATAAACTTGCCACTATGTGTTTCAACTTCTTCAATCAAACTGCACCGCACGCACACAAAGAAATTCTCACTGTCTACACCCCCGCTAGAAATAACCGTTCAGCTGCAGACACCAAAACGTTAATTGTCCCCCGTCGCAAATAGAAAACCCAAGGACAGCGAGCTTTTTCTTACATCGGCCCTGTAACGTGGAATAGCCTACCTTTCCCGGTCTGTCACTCTGATTCCATGTCCCAGTTCAAAACCTCCCTTAAGACACACCTGTTCCAGTCAGTCTTTCCTGACGAGCAGTGAAGTGCTTCACAAGGCGCCTCTTTTATGTTTCGTGTTTTGTTTATTGCCTGCTACTTAATTAATTGTATTGTATTTAATTTTTCTTTTATTTCAACTGTAAAGTGTGCGAGTGTTAGAATGCTTTGTATGAGTGTAGACTTCCTCATTGTAAACGCCATGAGCTTGCCTATTAGGGAAGGTATGTGAGTATAATAGTCTGTATTATTATTATTATTATTATTATTATTATTATTATTATTATTATTATTATTATTATTATTATTATTATTATTATTATTATTATTATTATCCTTTTAGGTCTTGAGATTCTTTTGTTGCACATGGTAGTTGATGTTCCTGGCGTGAGTTTTTATTCAAGTTTTAACTTTTTGTTAACGGGGGCGAGGATTGCCTTTTTATCATGAAAAGCCGTGAGCGTTTGTCTTTATATATGCAAGTGTTAATCAGAGAAGCAACCTGAGATGACCTGGCCACATCTAACTGTGCAGCTGTTATAGCTGTGTACCCTTTTATTTACGAGACGCGGCGACCTGCTGTCTGGTGAGCGAAATTGTGTAATGCTCTATACAGGGGTCGACATTTTAGTGATATTTTACTAGAGTATGGTATTTTATCGATACCTGTCTGTAAATATTGGTTTGCCATTTTAAACTCTAGTGAAGGTGAATATATTTTATAAAGTCTCCCCTTTGTGTGTTTCTTTTGACTCGGCTCGAGATAGTGGCTGCCACCCTTTCTTTAAAATCCCCCCTAGACACGAGTTCTATGTTTTTCATTTACTATTTTGACCACAGGCAGCCACCCTTGGTGGTTTTTAGAATGGGCATTTTTTTTTTTTATTTTACTCTGTGTTACGGAATTTTTTCGAGCCCGTTTTAACTCTCTTCTGTGTGAGGTAGGAACCTTTATTTTCACCAGTAACAACCAGTTAAGAACAAGCTTAAAAGCCAAAGAATGTCGGGTAGTTTTTTGGCCTCTACCACCGTGCTGTCGCAGTGAAATGTTGTGCCTGCTGTCGCAGTGAAATGTTGTGCCTGCTGTCGCAGTGAAATGTTGTGCCTGCTGTCGCAGTGAAATGTTGTGCCTGCTGTCGCAGTGAAATGTTGTGCCTGCTGTCGCAGTGAAATGTTGTGCCTGATGTCAGAGTGAAATGTTGTGCCTGATGTCACAGTGAAATGTTGTGCCTGATGTCAGAGTGAAATGTTGTGCCTGATGTCACAGTGAAATGTTGTGCCTGATGTCACAGTGAAATGTTGTGCCTGATGTCACAGTGAAATGTTGTGCCTGATGTCACAGTGAAATGTTGTGCCTGATGTCACAGTGAAATGTTGTGCCTGATGTCAGAGTGAAATGTTGTGCCTGATGTCAGAGTGAAATGTTGTGCCTGATGTCACAGTGAAATGTTGTGCCTGATGTCACAGTGAAATGTTGTGCCTGATGTCACAGTGAAATGTTGTGCCTGATGTCACAGTGAAATGTTGTGCCTGATGTCACAGTGAAATGTTGTGCCTGATGTCACAGTGAAATGGTGTGCCTGATGTCAGAGTGAAATGTTGTGCCCCATGAAATAATGAGAAAATGCACCCAAGAGTTTTGTGCGGTGCATTTAACGCCCATCGCAGTCTCTCTCTCTCTCTATCTCTCTCTCTCTCTCTCTCTCTCTCTCTCTCTCTCTCTCTCTCTCTCTCTCTCTCTCTCTCTCTCTCTCTCAGGCTTGGCCCACCTATTTGAAGCAAATCACAGAAACCTCGTCCTGTTCTTGTACAGATGACCACTTTTCAAGACAAGATGATGCTACTCAAGTCCATCCGAAACCTTGAGAGAACTAGGTGTAAAGATCTCCGGAGAGCTGTCATCACGACAAGCCCAGACGCTACGAGATCTCCGACGCCAGGGACAACACGCCTTCTACAGAAACAACAAGCTATGCTTTAGGAAAGAGGACAGGTCAACCTCCTATTCCAGGCAGCAGTACACCTCTAGGAACCAAAGTGCCTCGGGGAACCGTCCTTCAACAAAACCCGGCATTGAGACATGGAGGAGTGCGAACCAAGATGCCCGGCAGCACCAGGACTTCCAGCTACCAACCAGGACATACATCAGTTCTATAAACCTCTACAACGATGCTCCTTGCTCTGCACTCTTTGCTGCTCCCTTTTCTACAACGCGAGAAATGGTAACGCAACAATCTTCATCACAACGGCCTGACTGTGGTGCATGCGAGCATGCCCTACAAACAACAAACGGACACCTCAATACTAGGATGAAATCTTGGAGGGTTCCGTCGGAGACACCTCAGAACTCCTGGAGGGTCCCGTCGGAGACGCCTCAGAACTCCTGGAGGGTCCCCCCGGAGGCATCAACTACGCCTGCATAGCATCAATTCCATACTCCAAAGCTGCCTGAATTCAACTTCAGAACCGCTGCAGAAGTGGGTAGACAAGGGTCCCAAGACAGGTTGGCAAGACACTGCAGATCCTCTGTACTTTATATTCGGCGGCCATGAAACATGTATACGGACAAGGCAGAGGTAAAATGTACGTTGCTTTTGTCAACTACAAGGCAGCCTTTGATTCAGTCAATCGTTCGAAGCTTTGAAACATATTGTCAAATGGAGGTTTATCTTAAAAATTCACTAATATGCTTAAGAAGATGTTTTTTAAAGTACATTCCTGTATTTGTTGGAACCACAAGCTTTCTGACTTCTCAAGTTCAGTTGGCGTAAAGCAAGGAGCAAAAAAGAGCACTTCTCTTTTTCTCATGTACATTAACACTGTGGCTAAATATGTCCGAGAGCACGGGAAACATGGGGTCCAGATGGTACCAGGCGCTACCGAACTGTTTGCCTTATTCTTTGCTGACGATGTTGCTCTCCTATCCTCTACAGCAACTGGCTTGCAGAATCAAATAGACTCTCTTGCATTGGTATCGAGGTAGTTAATAATATACATAAATATTCTGGTTGTACTTTCACTACAAAGCTAGCGGCGCAAAGTGCTTTTGTGGAATAGGCGGCTGGTAAAGGCAAACAAAAAAAACCTGTCCAAATTATTAAAACGATGCAATCACTCCGACACACAAGCCCCAAAGTATACTTTAGACTTTTCGAGTTTCGGGTACAGTCATCATTATTATACGGTGCAGAATTATGGGGTCTGCTACGACAAGACGTGGTGGAATAGGCTAATCTATTTGCGTGCAAGAAGTTTATTGGTTTGGACATTAGAACACCAAATCGCTTTGTGTACGACGAACTGGGCAGGTACCCTTTCGTCGTTCATAGCATTGTTAAAGTAATAAAATACTGGCTCAGACTGATGAAACTGTCCACGCAAAGGCTGCCGAGACAAGCATATGCTATGTTAGTTAACTCGCGTATTCCAGACAATACGAATTGGTCTTGTATGGGAAAAACTACCCTGTGTAATTCTGGATATGCATATGTTTGGTTGAATGGAAGGGTAGGTAACGAGAGATGTTTTTTAATGCAACTGAGGCAAAGACTACAGGACTGTTACCGTCAGTCATGGGATGCACGTAATACTTGCAGTGAAAAATTTGAGTGGAATTCTACCTTTAAAGATATATTTGGACAAGAGAAATATTTCAGTATCCTCACCATTAAAAGTTTAGAGATACACCCATTCGTTTTCGATTGGGAATAAATGATTTCTGAATTAACAAACAACATAGTCCTAACGAAAGGAGAAGTCTCACTTGTCCATTTTGTAATAAAGTAGAGGATGAGAAACACTTTCTGCTGGATTGTGATATGTATAGACATCTCAGAAAGGGATGTATTTCACCGCATGTACATCCAGGCTTACACAGAAACTGCAGACGTCTTTTAAAAGGAACGAAAAGTAAATTAACAAGAGACGTTGCAATGTATATCTTCCACGCTATGAGACTACGAGAAGAGACAAATTCTAGTACTGCGTAAAATGTGATCATTATATGAAGAAAAATGGTGAATAAGACACGTGTTGATTGACCGTAAGTGGCTGTAAAAATTGGCATTATCTCTCTATCTAGCTGCTGGAGTAATAGGTGAATGCAAAGCGATGTATAGAGCCAATGAAATTTAGAAGGCACTCTAATGAATGCTATGTATTGTATTGTGATCCATTCAAATGGGTAGTCGGCCTTCGAATAAAGTTATCTTCTCTCTCTCTCTCTCTCTCTCTCTCTCTCTCTCTCTCTCTCTCCCTCTCTCTCTCTCTCACTCAGTTTTTTTATTATTTCTCTTACTCTGTCTTTCTCACTCTTTCTGTCTCTCACTCTGTCTATATGTCTCTCACTTGGTCTGTCCGTCTGTCTGAGAGTGTATGTGTGTGTGTCTGCCTGTCTGTCTGTCTGTCACTGTGTGTGTGTGTATGTGTGTGTGTGTCTGTCTGTGTGTGTGTGTGTGTCTGTCTGTGTGGGTGTCTGTGTGTGTGTGTGTGTGTGTCTGTCTGTCTGTGTGTCTGTCTGCCTGTCTGTCTCTGTCTGGCTGTCTGTCTCTCTCTCTCTGTCTCTCTCTGTCTCTCTCTCTCTCTGTCTCTCTCTCTCTCTCTGTCTCTCTCTCTCTCTCTCTCTCTCTCTCTCTCTCTCAATACGGTACTTTAAAACAGCATAATTGTAACAACAAATGCTAAGAAAGAAATCCAACTTTTTATATTTTTAAAAACTATTATTCAACTATCTATCATGTGGAGCCCAGTACAGGGGGTGGGGGTGGGGGGTAAGAGAAGGGGACGGAGGGGGGAGTAGGCAGAACGCCCCTTCAGGGCCCTTTTTCTGATTGATTAAAATTACGGGGCTGTTGCTAA
>JAWQFJ010002850.1:129015-134015 GCA_034096865.1 Theodoxus fluviatilis
CATGATTGGGATCTACCACGAAGTGGTATTTGTGAAGTCAGAAGGAGGTGCGTATTTCCACGTGAATTGGGCCTTTGTCTTCTGTGTCCGGGGTCAAAAAAGGTCGCCACGTTGAGGCGCCGGGTACTATAGTGGTGGTCTCAGTCTGCAAAACAAATACAACAAAGAATACGATGAATGAGCTGTAGGAACTGAAAGTCAAAAAAAAAAACGCAAAAATTTTGTCCCTTTAGGTAGACCACTGTGTTGCGTTCTTATTGTTCCGGTTGGGGTACCTTGGTGGGTTATAAATATGGTTGTGATTTCTAGATAGTAGAAAACTGTAACCAAATAAGAGTAATACTTTCTCAAAGCGCTCGTGTTAGAAATATATAAAGGCTTCTTTAAAACTCGCTGCACTACAGTACATTAAAAAGAATGTCGGGTCCAAGTTGCGCAGAATTCGCACGGTTTTGGCTACTGAGATACATGATGCTCCATGGCCTATCGTGTAGCAGAGTGGTTCGGGCAATGAACTTTCCCTCAGTTGGGACAGTGGTGAGTACATATATATGTCATTTCAGTCAGCCAAGGGATAAAACCTGGGTTTTTCCGATCTACTGGACTCGGAACAAATTCGCCGATCCGGTCTGACCGTGCGTGCAAAATCGGCTTGAAAAACGGAATGTGCCTTTAGTGCTCTCATCACCATGGCAGAGTGTATTGTATTTCCTGGTTTGATATCTGTAGTAAACGTCGGCATTTATACCCGTGCCTGTAACGAAGTAGCAGACGACACATATTTTGAGATTTCTGTTGACCTTCCTTTGTGACTGGTGATGGTTATATCCCTTCTGTTATCAATGATAATCGACCCTAATGCTTTTTTTAAATTGTCGTCTCTTCGATCAAGAGGTACACAAAAGAACGTGAAATCATTTAGGGGATTCATGTATCCAAAGAGGGCCTCCAAAACCCTCTACCTTTAATGATAATGCGCTTTATAAGTCATAAAAAACAACCAATCAAAACTTCTCAACTGCTATGCTTCGTAGCAAAGATGAAGCAGAGTACAACGGAACGCAGGGTTCGTCACGACAGTGAGTTCCTCACCTCCCTGAAGGTGGCGTAGTACATATCTCCGTTTCGGAAGACTGGCTTCTCGTTGACGTTGTTGACCCTCAGCGTGGTGGTGATGGGTTTCATGGTCTTGCAGCCGTCCGAGCACTGGAAAGTGAAGTCGTAGGTGTCCCTGTAGCCCACCCCCACCTCCACCTCTTCCTTGTTCAGGCGTTGCGTCGAAGTTACAGTCACCTCTGGCAAAAAGATGTAGAAAATGATTAGACTGTGTCGTCTTATACAGCCTTTCACGCAGAATTGAGCCTTAATTAGTCTGACGAATGACATGCAATCATGGTTATCCGAAAGTTTAGTTCACCTCGGGATCAATCTATCCGGGGCAGCTGAAAACAATAGGTTGTCCCTTCAGGAAATTACTTCACTTTTCCCACAATTTTCTTCGTATCTATCAAAGGTTTTCATTGGGGCAGCAGTGGTGTAACGTAAGCATTTTTGTGACAACACATTGTAGGGGGTTGTGGAACATTCTGGGCAAAGTGCAGCTTTACATGCGGCGTCTTAACAAAGAATGACTTTCGAGTTTCAGGAAAGACAGGTAGCAGACGTCGGACGAAGCGTGTATTGCGTGAGGAGTTGGGGTAGGGGTTTTCCCCACTCAGACCATTATCCAGGGGCCGGTTGCATTGCTTGCTCTTACCCACACCAGGGTTACGCACGACTGAAATGCGCTGGGTGCCACTAGCTGCGCCATCGCTTCACAAGACCATTAGATGAGAATGGTGAGGTAGGGCCAGGCTGCAGGACTTACTGTCGCCGACAAGAACTGTTTTGAAGAGGTTGGCGTAGTGGGCCGGGGTCACGGCGGTTGTGCAGGACAGTCCCCCGGAGCAGCGCTCGCTATCCTCGAAGGTCACACTAAACAGCTCCGTCGGAGTGAACGGCTCATCCTGGCTGTTCTCAGGTACAGCTATCTCTGGCGGGAAAACCGGCTTTACCTTGGGAGGCTCGTTGAGTTCTATCAGGGAAGAAGGAAATGAAGACATTTACTGTGATGTAGGACTCAGAGACGGGGTGAGTTTTAATGAAAAGGAAAAGATGACGAGAAATGTTACACGAGAAATCTTGGACGAGTCGAAAACGAAAGAGAACACAAAAGTATGCATTGTTGTGTAGGCCGCACACGCTTATCAACGAGTTTAATGTTTAGGCCACCATCATATACCTCTTTTTTCTCCTTTTTTTCCCGTCCCCATACTCTTGTTTCAAATTCAATTTATTGGGTCCAAGGAAAAGCAAACAATACACAGGAGGACACTTTTTCAAGGAAAACAAAAAAGAAGGGAGACGAAAAGATCCTCACCACCACCACCATCATCATCATCATCATCATCATCATCATCATCATCATCATCATCATCATCATCATCATCATCATCATCATCATCATCATCAACAACATCATCATCATCAACATCGTCATCGTCATCGTCATCGTCATCGTCATCGTCATCGTCATCATCATCATCATCATCGTCATCGTCATCGTCATCGTCATCGTCGTCGCCGTCGCCGTCGTCATCATCATCGTCGTCGTCGTCGCCATCAGCATCATCATCATCATCATCATTTCATCGTCGTTGTCAACCTCAGTTAGTTGGTGGGAGAGACTGGGAGTGGCGAGAAGTGACAGGAACAATGGTGGTGAGGGTTGTTTGGTATCTCTTCCTTTTTAAAATTCATTTTCAGTCTGATCCAGAGCTAGAAATCTCAAGTCTCAGGGGAGGTGGGGGTGAGAGGTGGGAGTGAGAGGTGGGGGGTGAGAGGTGGGGGTTGAGGTTGGCGACTGGAGTGGGGAAAGAAGGCAGGGTTTTCGTTTTTGTTGAAAACTTCTGAGGTAAAAGATGTTCTTAACTTATAAAACTGAATTGTCAAAGAATCTTCTACAAGTAATTTCAATAATATGGGGGCAAAATAAAAACATAACTTCCGTTTCATGTAATCCTCCTCCCTGCTACATATTTACTTCCCCTTTTGTTCCTCCATTGACACGCATATTCCACTTCCATTCTACTCCTCCGTCACACACACACACACACACACACACACACACACACACACACACACACACACACACACACACACACACACACACACACACACACACATGCATCGCCCCTTCCACCGTCTCATCTTAACGCTGTTCCTACTGGGCATCCGACACCATCTGTCATTTGAATGATTTTCAACACATTCCAAAATCTCGTGGGTGGCGAAGAGTTGGTCACAGATAGAGGAAGTCACGTGTTATGGCTGCGATGCGAAAGCAGAGCAGCGTCTTACTTCAAATGCCATTCAAGGCACGTGGTTCTCTTACCGAATGGAAGATGGATGGGGATGGGCGTGATAGGTGAGGGGTAGAGGTTGGGGTGGGAAGTGCGCGTGGGGGGTAGGGGTGGGGCTGGGGAGAGAAATCCAACAAACTATAACATCAGAAACCCACATTAGTGATCCAAACCGCAGGGAATCGTCTTAACATTGAGACAAACTGACGTGCCGAACGAATCTATCATTGTTAATGCTAGCAAGAGCTCTATACTCACTGTCAAGCTTGAAAAGGATATTGCACTTGACCTCGTTCCTCTTGTCTCTGACGGTGACGGTGGCAAAGAAATCCTGCGTGTCCGCCCGCATCGTGTCCTCGGTGGAGGTACACTCGCAGGTGACTACAAATAGACAACAGTGAACCGAACTGCAAACCCACCCACCCCCCATCCCCCACCCCTCCTCTTTTTCTCCTCGTTTGAAGTATTTGTGACCCGCCGGGGCAAACCAGTGTATACTTGCACGAGGAGATTTAACGCGACATGCAGAAATACATGTCAACCTAGGTCTGTTACATGTTTTTGTAGCAATGCATGCCAAGACTCCAACTATTCATGTCCTGGAATAAGTTGTTTGAAAAAATACGTTTAGATAAACGTGGGAAAATGAAGTGTTATCGCCTTAGCTCAGCTATGCTGTACCTGTTCAGAAGATCTTCAGAAGCTATGAAATTTTTTTCTAAATTGCCGCACCACACGTACCTTCGAATGACCATACCTTTTAAATGTTAATCCTACACTGGTCATATCTATATCGTACCAGTCAGAAAGGATTGCAATACTTTAACAAGAAGGGCAAAGCCCATACGACTCACATGCTTGACCTTGACCTTTACATGACCTTGACCTTCAGGTGACCTTCAAGGTCAAACAACCAAACCTACCAATGACATCATACACTAAGAAATGCTTTACACATTTTTCCTACCAAAATACATGTGACCTTGACCCCAGGTCAAGGTCATCCAAGGTCATGCAACACAAAGCTGTTAATTCAAGACATAGGAAGCACAATGGTGCTTATTGGCACTTTCTACCATGAGATATAGTCACTTTTAGTGGTTCACTACCCCATTTTGGTCACATTTCATAAGGGTCAAAGTGACCTTGACCTTGATGATATGTGACCAAATGTGTCTCATGATGAAAGTATAACATGTGCCCCACATAATTATTAAGTTTGAAACAGTTATCTTCCATAGTTCAGGGTCAAGGTCACTTCAAAATATGTATACAATCCAACTTTGAAGAGCTCCTGTGACCTTGACCTTGAAGCAAGGTCAACCAAACTGGTATCAAAAGATAGGGCTTGCTTTGACCTATATACCACTTGTAGCTAAGGTCGCCATTCTCAATAACGTGGGAGAAAATTGGGAAAATGTGAAAAAATGACTGTTTTTGAGACCACATTTATGGCTCCTGTGACCTTGACCTTGAAGCAAGGTCAAGTCACTATGTATATTTTTTGAGGCCTTGTCATCATACACCATCATGCCACATTTGGTGTTGATAGACTTAATAGTCTCCGAGAAAAATCCAACGTTTAAGTTTTTTACGCCC
>JAWQFJ010002850.1:144015-149015 GCA_034096865.1 Theodoxus fluviatilis
TGAAGATTCTAGATCGTCGCAGCACGGTCAGGTTGTTTATATGGGTCAGGTCATTGCCCTAGCATGCGATCGAGTAAGGCTAAAATTATCTTGTTTTGTCACCTGACGTCAGTTGATTTCCTGAGAGAGACTATTCGAGCAGCTTCATTCACGAAAGATCTGGAACCTAGGGTTAGGTATAAAAGGAGCGACAAAGCGAGAGACAGACACGACTGAGACAAGTCAGACACGAGCAGCAGATGCGACAGAGTTAAGGTGAGAGCTTAACTTTGTAAGGAGTGAGTCCTCTGCGGCACTGCGCATAGAGTGAAGCGAGTACGATGATTACTGTTTGCTGATTTTCACCACTGTGTAGCGATCAGTGTGTTAATAAAGTTTATCGAAAACGACCACCAGCGTTTGCAACTTCGATTTTCCAGCGCAAGCTAGGAGAACCCCCGTACAACATGAGAAGATCGCAACATATCTGCTGAGAAATTCAGGTCTTGTGTGTTTCAAACTATGGTCATTCCGGGTCATCATACGCAACCTTCAGCATCTCGCCTGGCATTCTATGGAAAAAGGATCACGATCTGGGGACTGTTGCTGTCGCAGTGCATTCTTCCTTCCACGTCAAGGCTTTATCACCAAGACGCTCTCAAAGAGGGGTTTCCGCCATCATGCTTTTCGTCGTGAGCAAAACAAATTCTTATCCTACCACCGAGTCATTCTTGATACCATTCCTGCGTGCGTAAAAATCAACCAGTGGTTTATTCATGCTCAGTTCTTGCACGTACTTGGTTATAAACAACGTTCTTGTATCTAAATTGATTTAGAAATTTTCGTCAATGTGAGGGCCAGTAACACATCTGTTCCTGATAAATCCTGTAATATAATTCCTTAAGATTCTCCCGTGAGTATGCAACATCATAATGCACATGTACATATGGTATTTTACGTTTCTAGTGGTTTGACTTGATTCCTGATATTGTGGGTCACTTTGTGTTGCCTACAACAGGTTCTTAAAAAAAGAACTTTATCTTGTGTAATATCGACAATAAACTGTTGTAATTTTTTAAAAACCAAAAAGTCTGCATGATTGGAGGTGTCTCCTCCCCTTTGCTCATGTGTGGGTACGCACCCACTCGAAGTAGAAGGTGTGGGAGTTCTCGCAGGGCAGAGGGGGTTTGCCTTTGTCAGTGCAGGTCACCTCCACGGTGCAGTGCGAATTGTACGCCATGCCTAGAGGACTTGTTGTCACAGTCACCATTCCGTTCTCGTTGACTCTGTAAAGGACACACACACTCAGGCACGTGTTCGTGTGGGCATGAGTGTGTGTATGTATGTGTTGTTGTGTGTGTTGCTGTTGCTGTTGTTCTTAATGTTTGTGCATGTGTGTATGTGTGTATGTGTGTGTATTTTTCTGTGTGTGTGTGTGTGTGTGTGTGTTATTTTTCTGTGTGTGTACGTGTGTATGTATATGTGTCTACTCGTGTGTGTGTGTGTACACGTAAGTGTGTGTACGGGTTTGTGTGTATGTATGTGTGTACATGTGCACACGTGTTTGTGTCTGTGCGTGCATGCATGTGTGCTTGTATGCGTCTGCACATGCGCGCGTGTGTTTGTGTACTGTTTCATATCCATGTTTTTAGAGTCTGACCTGCATAAAGCAAAATGAACCTTTTGAAATCCATCGAGGAAAAAAGATTTATGGAGCTCGAACACATAAAAATAACATTCGTTTGAAATCAAATAGAGAGAACAGTAGATGAAGAGAAGAAGAGAGACATACAGACCAGAGAGGCAGGCAGGCAGGCAGGCAGACAGACAGACAGACAGACAGACAGACAGACAGACAGACAGACAGACAGACAGACAGACAGACAGACATACAGCCAGACAGATAGACACACATACAGACAGACAGACGGACAAACACAGAGACAGACAGACAGACAGACAGACAGACAGACAGACAGACAGACAGACAGACAGACAGACAGACAGACAGACACACAGACAGACAGACACACATACACAGACACACAGACACACAGGCAGAAAGACAGACAGACAGAAAGACAGACAGACAGACAGACAGACACACAGACAGACAGGCAGGCAGACAGGCAGGCAGGTAGACAGACAGACAGACAGACATACAGACAGAGACTGAGGGAAAGGAAGGAAAAGAAAGAAGGAAAGAAAGAAAGAGAAATGAAACAGGACCGAAAATCCCTAATGGTTGGTCCAATGACAACGTGTCCCCCTTTCCCAGCGTCAAACCTGAGGCCAGAGCAGTTGCTGGCGGGTCCCGTGCTGTAGGTGATATCGGCATTGGTGCCTGCATCCGCGTCCGTGGCAGTCTGGGCGCCCAGCACGGTGCCGAAGGGCAGGCGAAGGTGCAACTTGGTGGTGGCCAGGGACGAGATGGACGCGAACTTGGGATTGTGGTCGTTGGCGTCCAGCACCACCACCATCACGGTCATGTTGTCCGTCAGCTGACCCTTGTCCGTCACCTGCAAGGGGGTCAACGTTCAGAGGTCAAGTGGAGAAAATGTGCACATGTGACCCCGCACAACGGAGTGGCTTGCATTGCGTCCTCGGTCAATGTCGAGTTGTCTGTGATTTCCAAAAGAAAGTTTCATGTTCTTTGAGATAGGGGCACTTTCTTTTTTTAAACAAGGATGATCAGATGCAAGTTATAGGTTGTAGAATTATGCATCCTCAAAAATAATGGCAAATAGGTGTTGACGTAATGACTAGTCACTCATTGTGGAGGCTCAACCCTCTTTACACTTCACCCCTGATCACAGGGTCTCGAACGATTCTCTACTTGTACCTTACAACAAACACAGAGAGACAGCACGCACTCGCTCCAGGACAAGCAACATCTCCACGTCTTTAAGAGCCACGCTAGTTCACTACCGCATCAAGGTTTAATCGCACTACTGCGTGCCAACACTGCCCCCACACAGGTCTGCAGCCTTGCTCTACGGTGGAGAGATGGAATGCGAGTTCAGCACCCTGCCTGAAAATACACCATTGGGTCAGTACAGCTTCAACTGCTGTGATGTGAAGGTTCTAGAACGTAGGAGTATGTCATAGGCAATTGTAATGTCCATGGTTACATCAGCCTCTCCCCGCCCGTGCTGATGCCTGGCAACGCGGCGGAGAATGGCGAAATTTGTCTCGGCTGTGTCACGTGTTGTCATTCGTGAAGCTTCGTGGCCACCGAGTATTAATCGACTTTGTACGCGTAGGTTCTGGAATTTGTGTTTGGGTATAAAAAGCGCAACATTGCGACAGGAGAGAACCAACAAGAGCACACAACAGAGTTAAGGTGAGAGCTTAACTAGGAGATAAGTGAGTCCTCCTTTGTAAGGAGTGAGTCCTGTTCGGCATTGCGTGTAGAGTGAAGTTGTGACGACGATACTGTTTACTGATTGTCACCGCTGTGTATCGACCAGTGCATGAATAAAGTTTTATAGAAAACGACCACCAGCGTTTGTGAATTTCGACTTTCCGGCGCAAGCTAGGAGAACCCCCGTACAACAGGACATTGCAAAGAGATCAAGTGCAAAAGCTTAATCTGCTAGCAGCAAGCGACTGCTGACGAGGTTTATGACCAATGGACATATCCTGGGGCAAGTTGCTTACTCTAGTGTATCGCGAGGATTGGCGAAGAGCTCTAGGAAAGCACGAGACGAGTGCTTTGCGCACATCTCCTCGCTCACGAAGACATGCAAGTTTTGCCGAGGAGGTTATGGAGGTACTTATGGCTGCGGCTTGTGAGAAATAAAAAATGGCGGAGACCATGTGCATAGGGTTGCTATACACACACGGCAATGCCTGTATTGAGCGTGTCACTGCTCGAAAATTGATATGTGTACGCGCAGGAAATTATTTGCCGTTCAAATGTTCAACCATATTTTGAGGCATATGTAAATATGTTATTTCTAGGCAAACATTGTTTAAAGATTTTATCGTAGCACACACAAATGAGCGTCAATACACCATACGGGTACACTCTCCGAATTATGTCCCTTACATTGATCTGGAGTGTATCGAGATAAAACTCTTTTGACCTGTGCATTGGGGCTTGTAACGTTCCAAAGTATGAACCGTTCCAAAGTATGAACCGGAAATCGTCGCAGAGTTATCTGCCCGGTATTCTTAATAATTTGACTCTAAAAAGAGACGGCACCCGCCACTCCGCCTGACTGACTTGGCACACCCGGGGAGTTATGCTAAGATCCGGCCGCGTAAATATATCTGCGTTTTGTGACAAACGTCTTGCTCGGCGGTACTGTACTCCATGCACCTTAAGGGTGCGCGTGATTCGGGTGTAATCTTAAGCTAAACGACGTTTATTGGCGCTGCTGAAATGGTCGAAGTCGGAAACATTCGGAACGTCGTTTAGCTTAAGATTACACCCGAATCACGCGCACCGTTAAGGTGCATGGAGTACAGTACCGCCGAGCAAGACGTTTGTCACAAAACGCAGATATATTTACGCGGCCGGATCTTAGCATAACTCCCCGGGCGTGCCAAGTCAGTCAACGGTCGCGTTTTATAAAACCAGACTACAAATAGACTACAGGGAAGTGACGCCCATATTATGTCCGGCAGGGGAGACGGGTTTTCACGGGAAAAAACTTTTTTGAACGCTACATTATGTGTTAAACGACACAAATGCACCAAAAACACAAAAACTCGTAAAGCAACTAATGCGTCGTTTGTCGGGATATATTCCATGCGAAGAACAGGTGCAGGAGCGGTAAATCGCATAAAGAGAGAGCCGGGCAGATAACTCTGCGACGATTTCCGGTTCATACTTTGGAACGGTTTATACTTTGGAACGTTACAGGGCTCCTTTCTTTTCTTGAAGAAAGCTCCTGTGCCATTCAAGATGTCACCATGGTACGTTCACTCAAGTGAAAAAAAAACTCTGCTGCGATGCCTGTGTCGTCATCGACTCTCGCCTGTTGCATTCATGTTCTCTTGGACCTCCACCTTGC
>JAWQFJ010002850.1:164015-171515 GCA_034096865.1 Theodoxus fluviatilis
TGTCTGTGTGTCTGTCTGTCTGTCTGTGTGTGTGTCTGTCTGTGTGTGTGTGTCTGTCTGTCTGTCTATTTGTCTGTCAGTTACTCTGTCAGTGTGTGTGTGTGTGTGTGTGTGTGTGTATCTCTGTCCGTCTGCCTGTCAGTCTGTCTGTCTTTGTGCTGGTGTGATAAGCAAGCTTTCTCTGTCCTTACTGTTGGCATTTGGGATGTGCTTGATGTCAAACAAGGGAGCGGGGCCTGCAGGCTTGGTACACGTGAAGGCGTCAGTGTCGTCCACGTTAATGGATATTCCTGGCACACAGGAACCCACTGCGGCATTCTCGGATATCTCTCCATCGTAGATGCTCTTCTCGATGACAGGAGGTTTTTCCTACAGCGTGGAACAGAGACGGCAGTGCTGGAGGAGGGTCTGAAGTGCTGATGACGCGAAAAACTTACCTGAACGTTTTCGAGTTTTCACACTACTCAGAGACTGCAAGAGCAGTGCATTTTAACTGTAAATAGGGGGTCATCGGAACTTAGGCTTGCTACCAAGTGGGAAAGCCTATCAAAGTATCTGTTGTAAAGGTTCTAGATCGTCGCAGCACGGTCAGGTTGTTTATATGGGTCAGGTCATTTAGAGCTCGATATGTGTGGTGAAGGTTCTAGATCGTCTCGGCATGGTCAGGTTGTTTATATTGGTCAGGTCATTGCCCTAGCATGCGATCAAGTAAGGCTAAAATTATCTTGTTGTGTCACGTGACGTCAGTTGATTTCCAGATCGGACGAGAGACTATTCGAGCAGCTTCATTCACGAAAGATCTGGAACCTAGCGTTAGGCATAAAAGGAGCGACAAAGCGAGAGAGAGACACGACCAAGACACGTCAGACACGAGCAGCAGATGCGACAGAGTAAAGGTGAGAGCTTAACTTTGTAAGGAGTGAGTCCTCTGCGGCACTGCGCATAGAGTGAAGCGAGTACGATGATGACTGTTTGCTGATTTTCACCTCTGTGTAGCGATTTGTGCGTGAATAAAGTTTATCGAAAACGACCGCCAGCGTTTGTAATTCCGATTTCCCAGTGCAAGCTAGGATAACCCCCGAACAACATGAGAAGAGCGCAACATATCTGGTGAGAAATTCAGGTTTTGCATGTTACAAACTATGGTCATTCCAGGTCATCATACCCAACCTTCAGCGTCTCGCCTGGCATTCTATGGAAAAAGGATCACGATCTGGGGACTGTTGCTGTCGCAGTGCATTCTTCCTTCCACGTCAAGGCTTTACCGCCAAGACGCTCTCAAAGAGGGGATTCCGCCATCATGCTTTTCGTCGTGAGCAAAAAGTCTCATCCTACCACAGTGTCATTCTTGATACCATTCCTGCGTGCACAAAAATCAACCAGTGGTTTATTCATGCTTAGTTCTTGTACGTACTTGGTTATAAACAACGTTCCTGTATCTAAATTGATTTAGAAATTTTCGTCAATGTGAGGGCCAGTCACGCACCTGTTCCTGATAAATCCTGTAATATAATTCCTTAAGGTTCTCCCGTGAGTATGCAACATCATAATGCACATGTACATATGGTATTTTACATTTCTAGTGGTTTGACTTGATTCCTGATATTGTGGGTCACTTTTTGTTGTCTACAACAGATTAAAAAAAACAAAATTATCTTCTATAATATCGACAATAAACTGTTGTGTTTTTTTACAAACCAAAAAGTCTGCATGATTGGAGGTGTCTCCTCCCCTTTGCTCATGTGTGGGTACGCACCCACTCGAAGTAGAAAGTGTGGGAGTTCTCGCAGGGCAGAGGGGGTTTGCCTTTGTCAGTGCAGGTCACCTCCACGGTGCAGTGCGAGTTGTACGCCATGCCTAGAGGACTTGTTGTCACTGTCACCTTTCCGTCCTCGTTGACTCTGTAAAGGACACACACACTCAGGCATGTGTTCGTGTGCGCATGAGTGTGTGTATATATGTGTTGTTGTGTGTGTTGCTGTTGTTGTTGTTCTTAATCTTTGTGTGTGTGAGTGTGTGTGTGTGTGTGTGTGTGTGTGTGTGTGTGTGTGTGTGTGTGTGTGTGTGTGTGTGTTCTCTGTGTGTGTGTGTTCTCTGTGTGTGTGTGTGTGTGTGTGTGTGTTTGTGCGTGCGTGTTATTTTTCTGTGTGGGTACGTGTGTGTGTATATATATATATAAGTGTCTACACGTGTGTGTGTGTGTGTGTGTACGTGTGTGTTCATGCGTGAGTACGTAAGTGTGTGTACGGGTTTGTGTGTGTGTATGTGTGTACATGTGTTTGTGTCTGCGCATGCATGCATGTGTGCTTGTATGCGTCTGCACATGCGCGCGTGTGTTTGTGTACTGTTTCATATCCGTCGTTACTTCTAGAGTCTGACCTGCATAAAGCAAAATGAACCTTTTGAAATCCATCGAGGAAAAAATATTTCTGGAGCTCGAACACATAATAAGAACATGCGTCTGAAATCAAATAGAGAGAACAGTAGATGAAGAGATGAAGAGAGACAGACAGACCAGAGAGGCAGGCAGGCAGGCAGGCAGGCAGGCAGACAGACAGACAGACAGACAGACAGACATACAGACAGACAGACAGACAGACAGACAGACAGACAGACAGACAGACAGACAGACAGACAGACAGACAGACAGACAGACAGACAGACAGACAGACAGACAGACAGACAGACANGACAGACAGACAGAGACAGACATACAGACAGAAAGACAGAAAGACAGACAGAAAGACAGACAGACAGACAGACAGACAGACAGACAGACAGACAGACAGACACACACACAGACAGACAGACAGACAGACAGACAGACAGACAGACAGACAGACAGACAGACAGACAGACAGACAGACAGACAGACAGACAGACAGACAGACAGACAGACAGACAGACAGACAGACAGACAGACAGACACAGACACATACAAACAGACCTACAGACAGATAGACACACATACAGACAGACAGACGGACAAACACAGAGACAGATAGACAGACAGACAGACACACGAACAGACAGACAGACACACAGACAGACAGACACACAGACAGGCACACAGACAGACAGACAGACACACAGAGACTGAGGGAAAGGAAGGAAAAGAAAGAAAGAAAGAAAGAAAGAAAGAGAAATGAAACAGGACCGAAAATCCCTAATGGTTGGTCCAATGACAACGTGTCCCCCTTTCCCAGCGTCAGACCTGAGGCCGGAGCAGTTGCTGGCGGGTCCCGCGCTGTAGGTGATATCTTTGTTGGTGCCTGCATCCGCGTCCGTGGCAGTCTGGGCGCCCAGCACGGTGCCGAAGGGCAGGTGCACGCGCAACTTGGTGGTGGCCAGGGACGAGATGGACGCAAACTTGGGATTGTGGTCGTTGGCGTCCAGCACCACCACCGTCAGCGTCATGTTATCAGTCAGCTGACCCTTGTCTGTCACCTGCAAGGGGGTCAACGTTCAGAGGTCAAGTGGAGAAAATGTGCACATGTGACCCCGCACAACGGAGTGACTTGCATTGCGTCCTCGGTCAATGTCGAGTTGTCTGTGATTTCCAAAAGAAAGTTTAATGTTCTTTAAGATAGGAGCACTTACTTTTTTTTAACAAGGATGATCAGATGCAAGTTATAGGTTTTAGAATTATGCATTCTCAAAAATAAAGGCATACAGGTGTTGACGTAACGACTAATCGCTCATTGTGAAGGCTCAACCCTCTTTACACTTCACCCCTGATCACAGAGCCTCGAACGATTCTCTACTTGTACCGTACAACAAACACAGCACGCACTCGCTCCAGGACAAGAAACATCTCCACGTCTTTAAGAGCCACGCTAGTTCACCACCGCATCAAGGGTTAATCGCACTGCTGCGTGCCAACACTGCCCCCACACAGGTCTGCAGCCTTGCTCTATGGTGGAGAGATGGAATACGAGTCAAGCACCCTGCCTGAAAATACACCATGGGGTCAGTACAGCTTCAACTGCTGTGTTGTGAAGGTTCTAGAACGTAGGAGTACGTCATAGGCAATTGTAATGTTTACATCAGCCTCTCCCCACCCGTGCTGTTGCCTGGCAACGCGGCGGAGAAGGGCGAAATTTGTCTCGACTGGGTCACGTGACGTCATTCGTGAAGCTTCGTGGCCACCGAGTATTAATCGACTTTGTACTCGTAGGTTCTGGAATTTGTTTGGGTATAAAAAGTGCAATACTGCGACAGAAGAGAACAAACAAGAGCATAGGAGAGAGTGAAGGTGAGAGCTTAACTAGGAGATAAGTGAGTCCTCCTTTATAAGGAAAGAGTCCTCTGCGGCATTGCGAGTAGAGTGAAGTTGTTGCGATGATACTGTTTACTGATTGTCACCGTTGTGTATCGACCAGTGCGTGAATAAAGTTTTATAGAAAACGACCACCGGCGTTTGTGAATTTCGACTTTCCGGCGCAAGCTAGGAGAACCCCAGTACATTGCAAAGAGATCAAGTGCAACAGCTGCATCTGCTAGCAGCAAGCGACTGCTGACGAGGTTTATGACCAATGGACATATCCTGGGGCAAGTTGCTTACTCTAGTGTATCGCAAGGATTACCAAAGAACTCTACGCAAGCACGAGGCGAGTGCGTTGCGTACATTCCACGCATACGAAGACATGCAAGTTTTGCCGAGGAGGTTTCGGAGATACATATGGCTGCAGCTTGTGAGAAATAAAAAATGGCGGAGACCATGTGCATAGGGTTGATATACACACACGGCAGTGCCTGTATTGAGCGTGTCACTGTTCGAAAATTGAAACATGTACGCGCAGGAAATTATTTGCCGTTCAATTGTTCAACCATATTTTGAGGCGTATGTAAATATGTTATTTTTTAGGCAAAATATTGTCTAACGATTTTATCGTAGCACATACAATGAGCGTCAATACACCATACGTGAACATTCTCTAAATTGTGTCCCCTTACATTGATCTGGAGTGTATCGATATAAAACTCTTTTGACCTGTGCATTGGGGTTCCTTTCTTTTCTTGAAGAAAGCTCCTGTGCCATTCAAGATGTCACCATAGTACGTTCACTCAAGTGAAAAAAACACCCTGCTGCAATGCTTGTGTCGTCAGCTACTGCGTCTAACAGCAACATCGCCATCGACTCTCGCCTGTTGCATTCATGTTCTCTTGGACCTCCACCTTGCCAACTGATGAATGGCCGTCACCTTCAGGCCTCGCCGTTTCTCTCCTCGCCTCGCCTCTCTCGTGAGAAATTCTTCTCCAACTACGATGATAAGCCGCGCGCCCCCGGTCATTACCAGAATGCAAGACACTCACCTTGACGTTGACGGTGTAGGTGGCAGACGGAATTCCAGGGCCCAGAGTTCCCTTGTGGGTCAGGACCCCAGTGTTGCTGTCAATGGTGAACTTGTCAGCGTCCAGACCTGGCGACAGGCTGAACGTTTTGGTGTCGTTGCCGTCCTGGTCTTTCACCAGCAAGTTCAGTTCTGTCGCTGCAGCGGCAGACTGGAAAGGTGACCCGAACCTTACAATGGCCATCCTACCTACTTTGCCCTTTACTAATGAGCGAAAACTGTAGCAATTCACATACCTGCCGACTGATGCCTGGATCAGACTGGAATTGATGTGGTCAGTTCCACGCATGTCAGGGACAGCGTGAATCATTGATTTGGTCAGTTCCACGCATGACAGGGACAGCGTGAATCATTGGTGTGGTCAGTTCCACGCATGACAGGGACAGCGTGAATCATTGATTTGGTCAGTTCCACGCATGACAGGGACAGCGTGAATCATTGGTGTGGTCAGTTCCACGCATGACAGGGACAGCGTGAATCATTGATTTGGTCAGTTCCACGCATGACAGGGACTGCGTGATTCATGAATACAAAGAGTACACCAATCTAGGGTTTTGGGGGATGGTCAAGGTGTGGGCACACAGACACTGAAACACGCATGCACAGGCAGGCAGACAGACAGGCAGGCAGGCAGGCAGGCAGGCAGGCAAACAGACAGACAGGCAGGCAGGCAGGCAGGCAGACAGACGGACGGTCAGACAGTTGATGCGTTAAGGCCGTAGCAGCTGCTACTATTGTTGTCTTGAAAGATTCCAAAATGAAGAGCTATTCAAGGGAGATAAGTCAGGCAACGAACCTGGCCTTCCTCCATGGTGACGTCTAGGGTCTTGAGTTGGAAGACGGGAGGATCATTTCCGTCCAGGACATTGATGGTCAGTGTGAAGTTGTCCTTGAGTCCGCCGTCGTCCTTGGCTACACAGGACACTGTGTAAATCTTTTCCGTCTCGTAGTCAAAGCTCTTGCCTGCCTGTAGCTTGATGGCCTTGTCTGCGGATTGGAAAGTGCTCATTAAGTTTGTACATGCTTACTGCAGGAAAGTAAGAGTACCTACATATCGTCCCTCTCATTTCTATAAATATGTCAAATGTGTGTGTATGGGTCTATGCGGATTGGAAAGTGCTCATTAAGTTTGTACATGCTTACTGCAGGAAAGTAAGAGTACCTACATATCGTCCCTCTCATTTCTATAAATATATCAAATGTGTGTGTATGGGTCTATGTGTGTTTGTGTATGGATGGATATGAGTGTGTGTGTGTGTGTGCGTGTGCGTGTGTGCGTGCGTGCGTGTGTGCGTGCGTGTGTGTATGTGTGTGCATGTGTGTGTGCATGTGTGTGTGCATGTGCATGTTGTCTCTCTCTCTCTTTCTCTCTCTCTCTCTCTCTCTTTCACACAGACACACACATACACACACGCACACACACACACACACACACACACACTCACACTCTCTCTCTCTCTCTCTCTCTCTCTCTCTCTCGCACTCTCCCACTCTTTCTCCCCCCCCTCTCTCTGTCTGTCTACTTCCTTCTCTCTCTCTCTCTCTCTCTCTCTCTCTCTCTCTCTCTCTCTCTCTCTCTCTCTTTCTCTCTTTCAATACCTTTATCTCTCTTCCCCACCCCCACCTCTCTCCCTCTCTCTCTCACTCTCTCTCTTTCTCACTCTCTCTCTCTTTCTCTCTCTTTCTCTCTTTCCTTTTTACAACAAAGGTGCCCATTACTGCAACACTTGAATGCCAAGTAACAAAGGCCAAACAAAAGATTGTACAACTATTAAGAACTATGTGGAATCTACATACCATGAACACATCTGTATTTTATAGTTTTTGATGCACAGGTCCTGCCGTCTATATTGTATGGAGCAGAAATCTGAGGATAGACTCGTAGGCATACGATAGAAAAAGCACTACTTTTTGCTTGCAAACGATTTCTCAATGTAGACATAAAGTCGGCAAATACCATGTGCTATGGAGAACTGGGATGGTACCCCCTCTACATCGATGCACTTATCAAGGATGTGAAATGTTGGCTAAAAGATATGCAGAATGGATGCAAATATATTTCCAAAGCAAGCTTACCTAATGATGATAAATATCAAAGTCCCAGAAGAGTATGACTGGGTGAGACTGGTGGAGAAATGTGTCAGAG
>JAWQFJ010002850.1:176515-179015 GCA_034096865.1 Theodoxus fluviatilis
CTCAGTCTTTCTCAGTCTCTCTCTCTCTCTCTCGCAGTCTCTCTCTCTCAGTCTCTCTCGCAGTCTCTCTCTCTCTTCTCTCTCTCTCTCTCTCTCTCTCTCTCTCTCTCTCTCTCTCTCTCTCTCTCTCTCTCTCTCTCTCTCTCTCCCCCCCTCTGTTGTAAGGAAAGTGGGCTGAAACATAAACATTAACGGATATGATAATTGTACAAACGTCCATACCCTGCGAGTAGCATACCAAACACCCTCTTAGGAATACCAATACAGCAAGAGGTGTCAAGAGAAAAGGACGACAATTATTATCAATTAACTGAGGGCAGCTTACTCTATCACGACTCTGGGATCACAACTGCTCCTGCAGCTGTGGAATGTTTGGGAGAAGAGGAAGGTCTTTTAAGTTACAGCTCTTCATTGTTCCAAGCGTCCTCTTTGTCTACCCCATGTGAGCAGGCGGTAAAATTAGACACCCCACATCTTCCACAGCAATTTGTTCAGGACGAATGATTTGAGAGATCGAGACATGACGTGCATGCTCTTACTCTAACCAGCTGTGGTCAACTTACAGCCAATGACCTTACACAGCCTCTGAAACCTTATATACCGTAAACTCCATTCATTCATTCATTCATTCATTCATTCATTCATTCATTCATTCATTCATTCATTCATTCATTCATTCATTCATTCATTCATTCATTTTGTCTTCTTTGTGTCCAGAAGTGACTCACAGTAGCTTCACAAGACAGTACTTATTATTGTACAGCGTCCAGTTGTCCTCATCAACGCAGAGCCAGAATTGCTCTTTACCGCCGATCTTTATTGACAAAGACGAGTTTTTACGAGGTTGCCATGGGGATAGGTTTGGAAAGTTACCGTAGTCGATGATGAAAGGGCCGCCAGAGGGCGTGCAGTTCATGGTGTAGGTGACGGTGTCGTTGTCCACAGCTGTGATCATGTCCACCGTAGCGTTGACGCCCGTTCTGGCCGGCACGTTGGGGCCGATCCCTGTAAACGCGGACAGAAACTTCATCAGTGTGCATGGACGGTACAAGTGCAGAGGTTGCGGGTTCAATCCCCGCCTGTGGTCCCAAAATTCTTCCTGTCTGTGCCTCGCGGAGCTTTGGCTCTGTAGTTTAAAACTTGCCTTCGTCACTCTCAGGAGAGACTAAGTGACTCGGGAGAAGACCCATCATAGCTGGAAAAGACCATTGAAAGCTAAACTGGGATTCGGGACATCCAGGCGACTAAGGTCAAAACATCCGCCGCTAATACGGGGCAGTGTAGACAGGAGAAAACAACGTGGACCACGGAAGCTCAATTGGTAGAGCATTTCGGGCGCTAACCGAAGGGTCGCGGGTTCAGTCCCCGCCCGAGGTCTCACATTTTTCCTGTCTGTACTTCATAGGGCTCTGCTTTCGGCAAGTATCACTTGTGCAACATTAAATATTATGGCTTGTTACAACATTTTGAGTATGGTGTCTGATTTAAGAGTTCTACCGAAATATCTGACCACTGATGCAGTCTGTTCATTGTCTACAGTCCACTAACGTTGTTTCATCTGAAGCGGTGAACACATTGGACTTGACTGAGAAAATAGGTCGGCGTATAGTTTCTTATTCGTGTGAGGTGCACGCTATTCAGACGCAGATGCGAAGAAATGGAACAAAGTCAAAACGAAAGCAACAAAAGTGAGTATATATTTAAATCTTTGAGAGATTCTTATGCGGAACTCTGTCACAGTGGGTATAAATTAATGTGGTATTTTTTCATTCCGTCTCTCTCTCCAGGTAGCTTTGTTAGAAGTTTGAGTTATTCATTTCATCATTGACTCGAGAGTTCATTAGCGAGCGCACACACACACACACACACACAGGAGGAGGAGAGGAGCGACGAGTCGGGGCTCGGAGAGTAGCTTCGCTCGAGAGACGGGGCGCGGGGTGGGGATATGTAGTGAGCGACCGAGTGGCAGTGGGTGATGATCGTGTAACAAGCGACAGGTGGAGTACGCGGTGAGTGATGATCTGTAAGCAAGACAGGGGTGAGTAGCGGTGATTGATGATGACTGTAACAAGACGATGACGAACTGCAGAGAGAGGTAGATGACGAGAGTGAGTAGAGAGAGAGAAGACGATGAAGAGATGATGCTAAAGAAGAGAGGGGAGATGAGCAAGAAGAGAAAGAGAGAGAGGGGGAGGAGGGTGACGAGTGAGCGAGAGAGAGAGCAGAGAGAGAGAGGACGAGAGAGAGAGAGAGAAAGAGAGACAGAAAGAGAGAGAGAAACAGAGAGAGAAAGAAGAGAGAGAGAAAGAGAGAGAGAAAGAGAGAGAGACAGAGAGATAGAGAGAGAGACAGAGGGAGACAGAGAGAGGTAAAGAGAGGTAAAGAGAGAGAGAGACAGAGAGGAACAGAAAGAGAGAGACAGACAGACATAGAGACAGACAGACATAGAGACAGACAGACAGACAGAGAGACCAGACAGACAGACAGACAGACAGAGAGA
>JAWQFJ010002850.1:186515-189015 GCA_034096865.1 Theodoxus fluviatilis
GTGGTTGTAGTGATGATGGTGGTAGTGGTGGTGGTGGTAGTGGTGGTGGTGGTAGTGATGGTGGTGGTAGTGATGGTGGTGGTAGTGATGGTGGTGGTAGTGATGGTGGTGGTAGTGGTGGTGGTGGTAGTGATGGTGGTGGTAGTGATGGTGGTGGTAGTGGTGGTGGTGGTAGTGGTGATGGTGGTTATAGTGATGGTGGTTGTAGTGATGGTGGGGGTAGCGATGGTGGTGGTAGTGGTGGTGGTGGTAGTGATGGCGGTGGTAGGGGTGGTAGTAGTGATGATGGTGGAAGGGAAGGGGTGGTAGTGTGGTCATGGTGATGGTGGTTGTAGTGGTGATGGTGGTTGTGATGGTAGGTGTGGTGGTGGTAGTAGTGGTGGTGGTGACGGTGGCGATGGCGATGGTGATGGTAGTGTTTGTGGTTGTGGTAATGGTGGTGATGGTGGTGGTGGTAATGGTAACTGTGGTGGTGGTGGTGGTGGTGGTGGCTGTGGTGGTAGTGATAATGGTAGTAATGATGGTGGGGGTAATGGTGGTCGTGGTGGTGATAATGATGGTAATGGTAGTGGTGGTGATAATAGTGATGGTGATGGTGATGATGATGGTTGTGGTGGTGGTGATAATGGTGGTGATAACGGTGGTGATGATGATGGTTGCGGTGATGGTGATGTTAGTGTCTGCGGTAATGGAAGTGCTGGTGGTTGTGGTGATAGTGGTGGTGATAGTGATGGTGGTGGTGCTGGTGGTGGCTGTGATGTGGTGATGGAAGTGATGCTGGTGGTGGTGGTGATGGTAGTGGTGGTGAAGGTGATGGTGATGGTATGGCGGTGGTGATGAAGATGTTTTTAGTTGTGGTGGTGGAGATGATGATGGTTATAGTGGTGGGGTGGTGTTTGTAATGATGGTTGGTGATTGTAATGATGATAGTGGTGGTGGTGGTGGTGATGGTGGTGGCGACGGTGGTGTTGGTGGTGGCTGGCGGCGGTGGTGGTATTGATGGTAGTGGTGGCAAGGGATAGTGATATCGGTGGTGGTGATGTTAATGGTGGTAGGTTTTGTTGTCGTCATAATGAGGTTGAAAGAAATTGCAATCACAACTATTTGTGTTGTTGGAGAAAGTTTATCTGAGCACACTACACAAGTATTCATATACGACAACGTACCGATTTTGAATGCATAGTCATAAACCGTTTGTCATATCACACGTTGCGTTGAGAAATACTAAGAAAGCAATGAAAATGTTTTCTAAAAACCTTCTGGATGAAGGTCAATCGTCATTTAGAAACAAATGGGAATGACATAATCTATATATAAACTCCGTTTTCTGTGAGACAAAAAGTGGTAAAAGATCAAAACAAAAGGTACTGACAATTACAGTCGATAGAAATTTTCACGCTTTTCCAGCAGCTTCTTCAGAAGAAGAATGCACGTAATCTGTGCATATTTAATCAGCTTTGCCGTGACAGAGTGCTGCAGCGTGGCATAGGAATACTGGATAACTACTCACCTGGTTGTCAGCCACTGTGCAGAGGAGAAGGAAGAGGAGGAAGATTCCCCGTGTAGCCATCGCTTGCGATGGGGATCTTTCTCTCGGGTAGAAACTCTTAGTCTTCCAGTGGCTGCTTCACTCACGCGGTCTCTGCGTGCCAATGCTCGTCAGGTGCGCCTCAGAGTCGCAACTGCCTGTGGAATTTTCTCTGCGTATAAGCGCCAGTCCGAGCTGGACAGGTGTTCGACTTGGGAACTGAGTGTCTGTCAACCGCGAACTTCACCACGCCTTTCCCACAAAGAGTGCATTAGCGCCCACAGACAGCGGAGCCGCAGGCTTCAAAGGGACGCTCCCTGTCTTGGAGAGTACCGCCTGGGCTCCTCTACGCGGCTCCGCTGCCTTTCATGCCATGGCTACAAGGTGACAGAGCCAAGCCCCTCGGGCTTTCTCCGCCCGGCACCTAAGTGGCGATAACTTTTGATTAAATGGGAGCCAGTGTCAGCCGAATGCGGCTTTTTGACGTCCTCAAACAACTCAGTCCGCTGTTGACGTCATGTTTACCGGCGTCAAGTCAGACACACTTTGCAGTGAAATGAAAGCGACAAGGGATATAATTAATGGACGCCGACTTTTCCACCTGAATGGTTGTGAAATAAAAAGGCAACGAGATCCGGGGCAGTCGAGCAGAAACCCGTTGACAGTTTGCTTTCAGCTCGTGAACGGACAGAACAGAAATCTGACAGAGAGCACCCGCATGAACTCGATCACAAACTTTGGTGCCTCCAGTTTGGAGCAAAGCCAGGTCTGTGCTGTGTGATTTCAAAAGATCGACGTCCTTAATAAATCACATTGCACAAGCACGACGTCAGCTGGGTGGCACGCTCCGCATTGAGATGTCCACCCAGATTTCAAGCCATCAAGAAGCAGCAACGGACAGAGACAGGGACTCGTACCGATTTGAATGCGTAATCATAAACCATTTGTCATATCACACGTTGTGTAGAGAAA
>JAWQFJ010002850.1:194015-196515 GCA_034096865.1 Theodoxus fluviatilis
AATACAACGGCTGAAATGTAGCACTCATTTATATCTAATTTTGTTTTTTCCTGGGTATGCTTATATGAAATCAGTGAGGATCTAAATCATGTGCACTGACAAAATAGAGAAGAAACACCTTTGTTCACACATTTTGTTAAGGATGGCCATACTATGGTGGCTGTTGTGTGCATATTTGTTTGAGGGCATGTTTTGCTCGTGTTTGGAAGGTATTCTGTGAAACCTACACATGTTTACTTCCTAGAGGATATGTCTGTTCGTTCCTTTAGTCTGATATTAGAATGTAGGATATGAAACAATTTAACAATAAATTTGCTCCTCTTACGGTGAAACACATCTAGATTCAAAAACACATATATAACTGGCTAAATACACAAGATCTCAGCAATTTAAAATGTTTGCATATTTCTAAAACGTGTCAGCGTTCTTTGTTTATTCGCCATTCCAAGCTACCTATATGAAAAAGATACATTTTCCTCCTTTAGATCAGCCAGTAATCATGAGTCAAATAAGTATATGGGACTACCAAAAATTACGTGCATGTTCTTGCAGCTCATTGACAAGCTTTGTTTTGCTTTCCTGTTTGAAACCAAATGAATTGACTAAGTGATTACTTATACTCTGTAATGTCAACAACTGACTTTTAAAAACAAACGCGTTTCAACATCATGTACATCAATATCCAAGTCGATGTATATTATACAAGTGTACATCACTGATCTTGACGTTTGCATGTTTGTACAGTTCTTAAAAAAAATTATTTAATAACGTCTTACTGGAGCTTTGGTTCACTAAGACGGCGCTTGTGTTAACCGTCTCACATCCGTTGCCATGCAGTGACGTCATCATTCACACCATTTGCCAAGGACGCAGCCTCGTTTTAGAAAGTGTCGTTGGCAGGCAGAGCGCCACGATTGGGCTGCTTGACGTAGTCTGCATCCGGGTAACCTGGAAAAAAATGGAGTGACGGCGTTACTACATAACAAAGCAAAAAGCAGTAAAACAATAATCTCCTAACTGATTCACAATACTAAATAAATTCCCTTTTTGCCCCTTTTCTGGTTTGAGATAGACATTCTCTGCAAACGGAACTCACACTTTTCGGATGAATACAAACTATAGGTGCGTTTGTTTGGCCACAAATCTCGCAATTCTCCCTGAATGGCTAGTTGAGGGCGAGTGAGACGCTCCTACAGATAGAAAAACGGCCAATCATCTAGCAAGGCGGAAGAACATCGCTGCGTCCCGGCGCCAGAGTCGGTAAAGAAGTTGCCGATAGACGAAATAACTGATAATTCAGATATCACATCAGTTTTTCACTTCATAGAACACACCAATTGAGGAAGCTCCGGACCTCCCTCGGCATCACACCTTCACGGCGAGTGCGTCCTTATGAGCGAGGAACATAGACAACCCCTAGCCCTCGCAATTCTCTCGAGATTTTGGGCCAAACAAACACGCCCTATCATAATTATATGTGTGACGTGGCAACATGGCGGACAAGTTGGTAGATGACCTCTTGATCTCTGTGTTAACAGCCGATTTTGTCCGTCCATTCGGTGTGGCTGTCGCCCTTATTACAGCGCCGAGTGGGATAATGAGTCAGCGCAACGTGGGACTAATCTAAGCCATCAAAACAGCCTTTACGTAAGCAAAACAGTCAGGAAATATTCGTGACTCACAACCAGACACGAATGAGGAAATATTCCTGACACACCCACCAGCTAACAGTGCTCACAATATAATAATAATAATAATAATAATAATAATAATAATAATAATAATAATAATAATAATAATAATAATAATAATAATAATAATAATAATAATAATAATAATAATAATAATAATAATAATAATAATAATAATAATAATAAAATAATAATAATAATAATAATAATAATAATAATAATACGACAATTTATCATGCGCACATATCTCACCACTTAGGCGACTCAAGGCGCACACACACACATTCACATCCATAAGAAAAAAATGCACATCCTAATACAAAACAAAATGGCAGGTGCAAACACGCACACAGCAATCAAACATATATACACATACCTTAAGATAATAATCACAATATATCCTAACGTACATGGCTATTACATCTGCTTGGTACCAGGTTTGCATTGCAGCAGTGTGATGGATGTTATGGTGGAGTTTACTCTTTCCCAGTTTTGGGAAAAAGGAAGGTTTTTAGGCTAGATTTAAAAGAAGCTAAGGTTGGTTGCTGACGAAGGCTGAGAGGTAGTGCGTTCTATTGGGTGGGCGCTTGAAACGTGAAGGAGCGCCCGCCTACGGCTGTGAGTCTTTTTGGAGGGATGTCGAGTCTGAGAGTGTCTAGAGAAGAGCGGAGTGATCGCACAGGTTTACAGAGTTTGAGAGAGGTAGACAGATAGGAAGGAGCAATATTGTTGAGGCATTTGTATGTGAGCGTGTTGAGCTTGTATTTGATTTTGTCTGAAACAGGTAGCCAATGGAGGTCATGTAGCAT
>JAWQFJ010002851.1:9972-12472 GCA_034096865.1 Theodoxus fluviatilis
GGGGGGGGGGGAGGGGGGCGGGTGGGTGTGGTATTGTTTTCGTGTGTTGCTGTATTTAGTGTTTAGTTGTGTGCTATGTTTATGGCCCCCCGTTAGTTTTGTAGTAACTGGTATCCTGTGTGGTACTCACCCCTTTGGTCCCGGCCCGATGTTTTGGCCTACCTTTTGTTTTTATGTTTTTTTGTTGTCGCGTCTCCTTTTCACCTTTGTTGTTTTATGTATATTTGGGGTGCTTACTGTGGTTTTTTTTTGTAAAATTTGTATGAGGTGATTGGTGGTCAACATTGAACGATCACCGGGGTTAATATGTGTGTTTATTTTACTTTTGGGTGATATGTTATACTCCGTTTGTTGTGTGTGCGAGGGATCCCCAAAGCCTCTGGTGTACACTCCCCTCCCCTACTCTCCACACCCCCAAAATCAGCGGAATGAGAGAGAGGAGGAGAGAGAGAGAGAAAGAGAGAGAGAAGAGAGAGAGAGAGAGAGAGAGAGAGAGAGAGAGAGAGAGAGAGAGAATATTGTCTCTTGACAGCAAGTTTGTAATCCATCAGCCTGGGTTTCTGTCCTGGGTATTGCTGTGCGTCACTGCATTCTCCATCTGATTGAACCTCTTCACCACCTTCCTTGCCTTGCTGCTTCCCACGCCCTGACCTTCCAGCACTTAGTGGCCGGATGACCCTGCAGTACCACTATCCCATCTCTTCTTTCTGTAGTAGTGCTGGGTCATCCAGGGGTCACTCTGCTGGACAATCTCAAGGAACGAAACCCCAGATCGGTTTTGACATCTCTGATATCTCGTCTGTCACGAACGCGGCGGTCGGGGCGCTGAGCGTGATGCACGTTCTGAGTGATAGTTTTGATTATGTTGGTACGTTAAACCTGTGTTTTTGCGTGCCGCACGAGTTCTTTGAGGCGGAGTGGCGGGGTTTGGCAATAAATGCAGCGGGGTTTTGACGGTTAGGGGCTCCCGTTTACTTGGTGTCGAACAGGCTGGGAGGTTGCTGTCGGGGAGCGGGGCGATGAGATGAGCCAGGGGCGGGTTTCAAAATGCGAAGATCTCCGTAGATCTACGCAGATCTCGCCAATTGGGCAGTTTCATTCTTTGCTTGCTCGCGAGCCAATCGTAGACGAGCGTAGATTGAGCGAGGCAGTTTGAGCGGTGCCTAGCTAGTGAGATTCAAGATGGCGGACAGCATGAGCATCGTGTCACTAGGAGTGACGTTTTTGGACGAGTCTTCGGTTAACTTTAACTTTCTTGGTTTACGGTAAGGTTTGAGGTTATTGTGTAAATTGAACATTTTTATTACCACTACCTATGCCCTGATAAGTGACTCCTGAGCCTAGTGCAGTCAAAGACCCTATGTACACTACCGCGCACTAGCGAATTTCCTTTACGCAAAGGGAGGTCAGAATGTAGAGTTACGTCTCTTTGCGAGAGAATTTTCAATTCGAACTTAATGCAGGATTTCTCACCGTCAACCACACATCGTGCACACAATAAAGAAAAAAATCGTAATCTACTTCAATTGTCCAGCTGAGATTGCAGCGAGGTGACAAATTAAGGCACACATGAGTCAGCGGAGAACGAATTATCAAATATTTTCAGTGTCGAAGCGTCACAAAACATAAATCCTAGTCTCGGTCGTCGCCATCTTGGATCTTCGCTCGCCGCTGGGGTAGTTTCTTTTTTAGCTAGCTCTTACTGCGAAGCAAGATCTTGCGACCAAGATCGACTACTTATTTTGAAACCCGCCCCTGGGCTATGTGTGGTCGGGGAGTGGGGCGGTGCGAAGAGCTTGGGTTCTGTGTGACGGTGCTACGGACATGTGAGTAGACCGGGTACGTGATTGTGTTCTGTGGTTCCGCGGTGTTTTGCGGATTTAGCCAGTAAGTGTTGCTGTTGTACAACCTGCTGTGCGGACTGCTGTGTATGCAGTGTAAGATTGTTCTGGCCTGTGAGTGGCCTGGTTTGGTTATTAGATATTGTTGTTGTGTACCTTACCGGGTTGATTGCTGTGTATGCCGTGTAAGAGTTTCCGGCGAGGTTTATGTGTATGCCGGGTAAGAGTTTCCGGCGACGTTTATAGACAAGTAGAAACAAAGTGCTGTTGTTGCAATTTACGGACCTGACTGCTGCCGTGTCTGCAATGTATTATTGACTTGCCATGTTGAACTTTGCGAGCGTGGTGTTGTGAAAAACTGTTCTGTCATTCTGAAATACAAAGTTTCTTCAGTTTTCAAAGTTCCCTACTAGTGTCGAGTTATATTTTCACCCGCTTAGACCTCGGGCAATCCGGGTCGTAACATCGTCTTTGTGTTATCTCTAACCAGGAATTTTGCCTGTGGTATATGCTACTTCTTACTTATGGGAAACTATTTCACTGTGATATCTTCAACGGTACATGTACACTCTGTGGACGTGTGCATCCGAATTGAGTACACAATCATTTTGGTTGGCAGCTATCTTTTCTGGTTGAGAAACACAGGTCTAGAAGCACGC
>JAWQFJ010002851.1:19972-27472 GCA_034096865.1 Theodoxus fluviatilis
CCGGGGCGCTCTGCCGCATTAAGCATGAGAGGTCATGGGAAGTAGGTCAGAGCGTCCCGGGGCGCTCTGCCGCATTAAGCATGAGAGGTCATGGGAAGTAGGTCAGTGCGTCCCGGGGCGCTCTGCCGCATTAAGCATGAGAGGTCATGGGAAGTATGTCAGAGCGTCCCGGGGCGCTCTGCCGCATTAAGCATGAGAGGTCATGGGAAGTAGGTCAGTGCGTCCCGGGGCGCTCTGCCGCATTAAGCATGAGAGGTCATGGGAAGTAGGTCAGTGCGTCCCGGGGCGCTCTGCCGCATTAAGCATGAGAGGTCATGGGAAGTAGGTCAGTGCGTCCCGGGGCGCTCTGCCGCATTAAGCATGAGAGGTCATGGAAGTAGGTCAGTGCCGCATTAAGCATGAGAGGTCATGGGAAGTAGGTCAGTGCTGCGTTAAGCATGAGAGGTCATGGAAGTAGGTCAGTGCGTCCAGGGGCGCTCTGCCGCATTAAGCATGAGAGGTCATGGAAGTAGGTCAGTGCTGCATTAAGCATAAGAGGTCATGGAAGTAGGTCAGTGCCGCAGTAAGCATGAGAGGTCATGGAAGTAGGTCAGTGCGTCCAGGGGCGCTCTGCCGCATTAAGCATGAGAGGTCATGGGAAGTAGGTCAGAGTCGCATTAAGCATGAGAGGTCATGGGAAGTAGGTCAGAGTCCGCATTAAGCATGAGAGGTCATGGGAAGTAGGTCAGTGCCGCATTAAGCATGAGAGGTCATGGGAAGTATTTCAGGGCGTTCCAGGGCGCTCTGCTGCATTAAGCATGAGAGGTAATGGGAAGTAGGGCAGTGCGCTACAGGCGCTCTGCCGCATTAAGCATGAGAGGTCATGGGAAGTAGGTCAGTGCGCTACAGGCGCTCTGCCGCATTAAGCATGAGAGGTCATGGGAAGTAGGTCAGTGCCGCATTAAGCATGAGAGGTCATAGGAAGTAGGTCAGTGCCGCATTAAGCATGAGAGGTCATGGGAACTAGGTCAGTGCGCTACAGGCGCTCTGCCAAATTAACCATGAGAGGTCATGGGAAGTAGGTCAGTGCGTACCGGGTCGCTCTGCCACATTAAGCATGAGAGGTCATGGGAAGTAGGTCAGTGCTGCATTAAGCATGAGAGGTCATGGGAAGTAGGTCAGTGCGCCCCGGGTCGCTCTGCCGCATTAAGCATGAGAGGTCATGGGAAGTAGGTCAGTGGTGCATTAAGCATGAGAGGTCATGGGAAGTAGGTCAGTGCACGCCTTGGCGCTCGACATACAAGGACCGACAGCTGGTGTTATTACAAGAAGTAAACTCGTTGAGTGTTTGATGACCAGAGTGAGGGGCTTTTTATATTTGTTTTTTAATCTTTGTAAACGGCAAACTTTATAAATAACTTTAAAACTACAAAATGTATACCTTAACAAAGAAGTGATAAGTGAAAATCCTTTGAGTTAATTAAATCTAATGAAACAATATCAAAATAACCAAATAGATCAAAATTGTAACACATGTACACAAAAGAAAGGTGTTGGCCCATAGTCTGAAGATTGATCTATTTAGCTATTTTGATATTGTTTTATTAAATTTAATTAACTCACAGGGTTTTTCCCTTGTCCCTTCTTCGTAAAGGTATATATGCCATACAACCCTGAACAGCAATCACACTTGTGTGTGAAAGATTTATACATTAAAACCAGAGATTTATCAGGACGGTAAGTTTGTTTTCCTCCCCCGATTGAATATTACGTATTTCTTTCCCATGAAGCCCAGGGCACGGAAGAGAGACCATTAAAAAAAACTTGTAATGTTCTATTCTTGTGTCGATGATCGTAATGGCGGCGGTGATTGTTGTAATGTTGACCGTGGTGGTGGTGGTGATGATCATTGTGTTGACGGTGACAATTATATGTGGTTGCGGTAACGCTGGTTATGACAGAGTTGATCGTGATGGTAGTGGTGAATAAGGTAGTAGTGGACATGGGAGTGGTGGTGTAGTGATGTTGTAGTGTGGTGATGTTGTAGTGTGGTGGTGTGGTGGTGTGGTGATGTGGTGATGTGGTGGTGTGGTGATGTGGTGGTGTGGTGGTGTGGTGGTGTGGTGATGTAGTGGTGTGGTGATGTGGTGGTGTGGTGGTGTGATGGTGTGGTGATGTGGTGGTGTGGTGGTGTGGTGGTGTGGTGATGTGGTGGTGTGGTGGTCTGGTGGTGTGGTGGTGTGGTGATGTGGTGGTGTGGTGATGGTGGTGGTGTGGTGGTGTGGTGGTGTGCTGGTGTGGTGATGTGGTGGTGTGGTGATGGTGGTGGTGTGGTGGTGTGGTGGTGTGGTGGTGTGGTGATGGTGGTGGTGTGGTGGTGTGGTGGTGTGGTGGTGTGGTGGTGTGGTGGTGTGGTGATGGTGATGGTGATGAGGTGGTGGTGTGGTGGTGTGGTGGTGGTGATTAGGTTGTGGTTAGTTCAGTGGTGGTCGTGATGGTGGTAGTGGCGATGCTAATGGTTGTGGTAGTTTTGGGAATGTTGATGACAGTGATAGTGATGGTAGTGATATACGTGCCAGCGAGTAGCTCATGGTCTTTGTCATGGCGGTGGCGGCGGCGGCAGAGGAGGATATATTGTTAGCGGTAGAGGAGAAGATATCGGTAGCGGTAGAGGAGGATATATTGTTAGCGGTAGAGGAGGAGATATTGTTAGCGGTAGAGGAGAAGATATCGGTAGCGGTAGAGGAGGATATATTGTTAGCGGTAGAGGAGGAGATATTGTTAGCAGTAGAGGAGGAGATATTGGTAGCGGTAGAGGAGGATATATTGTTAGCGATAGAGGAGATATTGGTAGCGGTAGAGGAGGATATATTGTTAGCGGTAGAGGATGAGATATTGGTAGCGGTAGAAGAGGATATATTGTTAGCGGTAGAGGAGGAGATATTGGTAGCGGTAGAGGAGAAGATATCGGTAGCGGTAGAGGAGGATATATTGTTAGCGGTAGAGGAGGATATATTGTTAGCGGTAGAGGATGAGATATTGGTAGCGGTAGAAGAGGATATATTGTTAGCGGTAGAGGAGGAGATATTGGTAGCGGTAGAGGAGGATATATTGGTAGCGGTAGAGGAGGAGATATTGGTAGCGGTAGAGGAGGAGATATTGGTAGCGGTAGAGGAGAAGATATTGGTAGCGGTAGAGGAGGAGATATTCATAGAGGTAGAGGAGGAGTTATTGGTAGCGCTAGAGGAGGAGATATTGGTAGCGCTAGAGGAGGCGTTATTGGTAGCGCTAGAGGAGGAGATATTGGTAGCGGTAGAGGAGGAGATATTAGTAGCGGTAGATGAAGAGATATTGGTAGTGGTAGAGGAGGAGATATTGGTAGCGGTAAAGGAGGAGATATTGGTAGCGGTAGAAGAGGAGATATTCGTAGAGGTAGAGGAAGAATTATTGGTAGCGCTAGAGGAGGAGATATTGGTAGCGCTAGAGGAGGAGCAGATCTTCAACCTCAGGATACTGAGCGAGAGGTACCTACAACACCAACAGGACCTCTACCACGTCTTCGTGGACTTTAAGAAGGCTTTCGACAGGGTATGGAATGCAGCACTGTGGGCTATCACGAGGCTGTACAACATCAACGCCAACCTGATCAGAGTCATAGAACACCTGTATGAAAATGCCACAAGTGCCGTATACTGCAACAGCAGCATTGGGGACTGGTTGAGAACCACAGTCGGAGTGAGACAAGGCTGTTTGCTCTCTCCCACCCTCTTCAACATCTTCCTGGAAAGAATAATGACTGACGCCCTAAAAGACCACGAGGGAACAGTCAGCATTGGCGGCAGAACAATCACAAACTTAAGTTTTGCAGACGACATAGATGGCCTGGCCGGAAGTGAAAAGGAGATGGAGAACTTAGTGGAGCGCTTAGAGTTAGACACAACCTCCACAAATTTTAGCATGCATATCAGTGCAGAGAAGACCAAACTGATGACCAACAACACCAACGGCATCAGCACTGACATCAAGGTCTGTGGCGAGAAACTGGAAACCGTCAACAGCTTCAAATACCTGGGAGCAATTGTCACAGATGCAGGATCCAAACCTGAAATACTCGCCAGAATTGCTCAGACCACAGCACCACTCACCAAAACTCAACCATCTGGAAGGACAGGAACATAACCTCAGCTCAAAGATCAGACTGATGCGTGCCCTGGTCATGTCCATATTTTTGTATGCCTGTGAGTCATGGACACTAACAGCTGACTTGGAGAGAAGGATACAGGCCATGGAAATGAGATGCTTTCGACGACTCCTCGGCATCTCCTACAAAGACCGCATCACAAACGAGGAAGTCCGAAACAGAATCAGGCAAGCCATCGGGCCCCATGAAGAACTACTGACCACTGTGAAAAGACGCAAACTAAAGTGGTATGGGCACGTCTCACGATCGTCAGGGCTTACCAAGACTGTGCTACAAGGCACAATAAAAGGAGGGAGGAGGAGAGGCAGACAAAGGAAAAGATGGGAGGACAACGTCTCAGAGTGGACAGGGATGAGGCTCAGCGAAGCCTTGAGACAGTCCGAGAGGCGAGAGGAATATAGAGAGCTGGTTGCCAGATCATCTGTGGTGCCCCAACGGTCGTCCAGACTACGGGACAAGTGAAGTGAAGTAAAGTGAAGAGGAGGAGATATTGGTAGCGGTAGAGGAAGAGATATTGGTAGCGGTAGAGGAGGAGATATTGGTAGCGCTAGAGGAGGAGATATTGGTACCGCTAGAGGAGAGATATTGTAGCGCTAGAGGAGGAGATATTGGTAGAGGTAGAGGAGAAAATATTGGTAGCGGCAGAGGAGGAGATATTGGTAGCAGTAGAGGAGGCTATATAGGTAGCGGTAGAGGAGATGTTGGTAGCGGTAGAGGAGGAGATATTGGTAGCGGCAGAGGAGGAGATATTGGTAGCAGTAGAGGGGGATATATAGGTAGCGGTAGAGGAGATGTTGGTAGCGGTAGAGGAGGAATATTGTGGCGCCGTCTTGTATCGCTTGTGACGGGGGAATCCTTGATGGTTGATACACAGTGATGCATGTGCATCTAATCTGTTTCAAGAGACAGTGACAGACCTGGAAGGTTGGAGAACTCAATGGTGCATTTGCTGATGAGACGGGGAAGGCGATTGGTCGCGTTTGAACTTTCACTGTCTCTGCTCCCACTGGTTGTGTCTGCATCAGGTACAATTGCTACATGAAGGACGCACACACACACGCGCACGCGCACACACATATGCATACAAAGACACACACACGCACCCACACACTAACACACACAAAGGCACACACACGCACGCGCACACACACACGTGGACACACCCGCACGCACATATACACGCGGGGGGAGGGGGCAGACAGACAGACAGACAGACAGACAGACAGACAGACAGACAGACAAACACGCAGATAGGCAGGCAGACAGGCAGGCAAGCAGGCAGGCAGACAGACAGCAGAGAGCTAGACTGACTGACTGACTGATCTACTGACAAACAGCACGACTGGAGAGGAAACTCTTCTCATCTAGCAAACAATCAACAAACAAAAACGCCCCTTTTCAGGGCCACTTTATCAAGAAAGTATACAATAGTCGCCCCTTCTTTCTTTCTAGGTTTATTTGACCGACTGACTGCCTGACTGCCTGAGACAATGACAGAGACAGGCACAGAGGCAGAGAAAATCAAATGAAAATAAACAAATATACACACATTGTACCAAGAAGAAAAAAAGAAGCTAGAGTAACGCATTGTTTTTGGAAGACTCCGCAGAAAACCCTGAAGCTGAACTGCACAGGGTTGAGAATAAAATTAATGGCAGCGCTTAAATAGTCTGAAAGGCTGGCTTGCTCTACATAATTATTGTAAGCGAGCGCAGCGGCAGATTCACACAGCTTCAACTAAGTTCAAGATCAAACTGACAGACGGCGCTAAAGATCCAGAGAAGGCAAAGCTGATAATTATGGCTGCCAAAAAGCAAACGCGTCACAAATCCCTTGGCAACGCATTGCCCGATTCACCAGTAGCATCTGCCAATAGCCGAGTAAAAATAGCTGAAGGGAATTTCCGAGGTACTGAGCGAGCCGCTACTAATCTGACTAACGGAGCAAGGCGGTGTCGTTTTGAGAGTGCACAGCTTTTTGCTGCTGCGCGATCCTCCTACGCGTCCGGCCGTCAATTTGCATGAACAAAGCGAATGCAAGGCTTACCGTACTGTTTTCGAACGGAATTTGGTAAAAACGTAGTCATTGTGACCTAATTTGTGCCAGCAGCATCGAATCGTTGTCAATCACTCTTCGATCGCTGCTTGTAAACTTGCCCACGTGCTGAGACAATCGTTCGGATTGTAACCTCTAACCTTCGACGACTCCATTTCGAGGAACGTGGTGACGCAAACTAGCTGCATAGCTCAGCCTCAGTAACATTACCTAATAACTATCTAGTAAAATATTTATGTATACAATATCACTAATATATCTTTATACGATTTATATTCAACGTTACAGTTTCTGTGGCTGAATTTCTTTTCTTTGAACTGTTTTGAACATCCCTATTTGATGAAGCTAATAGACTAGTCCAACCATTTTTGGAGTTATCCCGCGACATGGCGCTCCAGTCATGACGTCAACATTTTGGGGATGGTGCAGACAATGTAGTCCGACGTAGACTGAAAACACTCTAAACAAAGCATGACTTCAATTTAAATGCATGAAAACTGTTCAAATTTACAAAGTAGTAGCCAATTTGTAGTTGAAACTAATCAATTCCAAATGGTAAAGGTGCTCGAGGGCACCCAGACGCGCACTAAATCTCTTTGCGCACTGATATCTCTGTCGACGGAAATAGACGGCGTGAGTCGTGAGGAGCGAGCAGGACGCAGACGAAGAACGTGACCAATTAATTCGTCCGTAAGTTCTCGTTCCAGCGTAAACTGTCCTGAGTTTCCCTGTCGCAGCGTGACCACACTGCATCAGCGGAGTCTTCGATCCTCCGTCGACTTTGTGGTAAGTGTTGTTGGCTTGAGCCTACTTGTTTTCAACTCTCATGTACTCGCTGATGGTTCGCCGTGATGTCATGGAAAAATCCTCGTTTCTTCTTGCTCCTACACAGGCCACCACTTGTACTGAAGTAGTTGTGTAGCAGACCAAAATCTATTCATTCTGTAGCTGCAGTCTAGCACGTGTTTGCGTGTCTCTTGGATTGATGAACGTTCAGCTGACGAATGAAGTAGTCTCGATACTAGCCGAGTTTCATAGTCTAGTCTCAAGAGAGCTATATCTCATTTGCCCAGAAATGCTAGCTTATTTATCTTATAATTTTCGACAAATGTGTAGAATTAATTTCTGTAACGTTGCCTATGATGACTAAGTGTTTGTTTTCTTGTGGTCATTTCTTCTTGGGGGAAAAAGAAGGTACCACTTGTCGGTGATTTTCTGTGTAAATTGTCATCGGAAGACTTGTTAAATTATTGGCCTCGCGGCGT
>JAWQFJ010002851.1:29972-39972 GCA_034096865.1 Theodoxus fluviatilis
AGGTCCTGAAAGGCTGGCATCCAGGGATTTCAGAAAATGGGGGGACATGAAGTGGCTCAGCTTACACTCTATCTCAACTGTCCCATGGGTGATCTTGGTTCAGTATCCCCCTGTGGGTTTCGGGGTAAGAATTGACCCACTGTGTCTCCCTCCGCGGGATTAGTAAGAGGCGAATGACTAGGGACACCCGGACTGGATTAGAGTTTACTCTAGATATACTGTTCAAGTGATTTTCGTGCTTAGTGGCCTTACATAGCCTTCAAAGGCTGATAGGCCGTAAAACTCCATCCATCCATCCATCCATCCCTTGGTTCAGTAACTGTAATCCTGTTTGGAGAAGTGTTGACTTGCTAGATAGTTGTTTCAGCGATGATGATGATTAATGCATTTTAAAATTCCGGTAACTGTACTGAATAAAAATGATCATCATCGTCACTTGTTTTAACGCAATTTGAAATTCCCATAAATGATCTGAATAATAATTGATAACATGCACCATGTACAAGTGAATCATGTGTGAACATTTTTTTAACAATCCTGTTAATAACAGTTGTGTAATTGGTAATTTCTCATTGCCACGCAAACTTATGGTCAATGAATGCAGCAGTCAATGTTTTGTAACGAATGACAACATTTGAAGTTGAGAATCCATGCTGTAGTGTAAGTCTGTGCCTGTTCAGACGATGATGACATCCAGTTTCCAGAGAATTGTCAGTCCCACTTCAACCTGGAACTGAACACAGGGGAGAATCAGTGTGCTGTGCTTCTGACCATAAACAGGTCTAATAACTGCATTAGCTTGTCATTGTCTATTAAGGGTGAAAGGCCAGGTGCATTGCTTACTGATGTCTGATTACAGCACACTTTGTCATTTTTGACTTGTCTTATGAGTGATGTAGAAGAGGTGTTCGAGCTAGAGAAGTACAGCCTGGTTACTAGATCTATGAATTCTGCTTTGATTAGCTAGGGCTACTGCCTGCATGAAAGGCTTTCAGGTCTATTTCATCAGATATTAAAAAATTATTACAACTTGCTGAGAACGGTTAAAATTTGGGGGGTTTTAACGTTGGTTTTATTTCATTTTCTGTAGTAAAATCTTGTCTTTTTTATTATATTATATTATTTTGATTTGTTTTTAAATTAATTAATTTATTTGTTTGTTTGTTTGTTTATTTTGGTGTATGAATTTCATTTATTCTATTTTTGTGTTATTTTATGTTATTTATTTATTTAATTTATTTTGTTTTATTTTATTTTCTTTATTTATTTTCATTTCTTTATTTCCTTTTCATTTAGTATTTATTGTTTTGTGTAATTTTATTTTATTTATATTCCATTTACATTGAATAGTGCACTTTTGTAATTGAACTTGTTCATTTTTTGCATGCTCAATCAAAATACTTACCACAATATGTTATTTGTTGGTGAGCTAGTATAACTGAGATGCTGTTGTGGACCACTCAATGAAGAACAAAGCTGATAGTCTCCCTGATGTTACAAAGATAGTAAAGATCATCCCATGACAATTCTGTAATTAACTGATGTACCTGTGTTAATTTGGTACAAAAACGTGTTGTGTTCAACTTCATGAATAGCATTATAGCCATATAGGTCTTGTGTAGGTTTTGGAACATACTGGATCTGATCATTGAGGGGGATATTGAGTCCTAACAGATGCTTGCACATGTATGTATACAAGATAGATGCCATATTCTATCAGATGGACAGCTATATGTATGGTTCTCTCTCTCTGTCTGTCTGTCTCTCTCTCTCTCTCTCTCACTCTCTCTCTCTCTCTCTCTCTCTCTCTCTCTCTCTCTCTCTCTCTCTCTCTCTCTCTCTCTCTGTCTCTCTCTCTCTCTCTCTGTCTCTCTGTCTGTCTGTCTGTCTGTCTGTCTGTCTGTCTGTCTGTCTGTCTGTCTCTCTCTCTCTCTCTCTCTCTCTCTCTCTCTCTCTCTCTCTCTCTCTCTCTCTCTCTCTCTCTCTCTCTCTCTCTCTCTGTGCATGGGCTTACGCACATGCCTAAATGTTGGTGCATGCATGTGAAAGTGGTAGTGGCTGGTTGTGTGTGGATATATATATATATACATGTAGGTGTATTTCACATAATCTTGTTCCCTCTATTCCTCATTCATTGTTAGTTTTGTGCATAGAATCTAAAATGTTATCCAAGGAAATGCCATGTATGGTTGAGCTGAATGCACAACACACCCAGTGCAACCCATATACTGTTGTTTGTATTATTTTTGACTCACATGCGAAGCAAAAGTGAGTATGTACTCACCCGTTTCGTCCGTCCGGGCGTGCGGGCGTCCGAAAACTTTAACGTTGGATTTTTTTCAGAGACTATTAAGTCTATCAATACCAAATGTGGCATGATGGTGTATAACGACAAGGCCTCAAAAAACATACATAGCGACTTGTCCTTGCTTCAAGGTCAAGGTCGCAGGGGCCATAAATGTTGTATAAAAAAGTCATTTTTCACATTTTCTCAATTTTCTCTGAAGTTTTTGAGATTGGATACCTGACCTATATATGGTATATAGGGCAAAGTAATCCCTATCTTTTGATACCAGTTTGGTTGACCTTGCTTCAAGGTCAAGGTCACAGGAGCTCTTCAAAGTTGGATTGTATACATATTTTGAAGTGACCTTGACCCTGAACTATGGAAGATAACTGTTTCAAACTTAATAATTATGTGGGGCACATGTTATACTTTCATCATGAGACACATTTGGTCACATATCATCAAGGTCAAGGTCACTTTGACCCTTATGAAATGTGACCAAAATGGGGTAGTGAACCACTAAAAGTGACCATATCTCATGGTAGAAAGTGCCAATAAGCACCATTGTGCTTCCTATGTCTTGAATTAACAGCTTTGTGTTGCATGACCTTGGAAGACCTTGACCTTGGGTCAAGGTCACATGTATTTTGGTAGGAAAAATGTGTTAAGCATTTCTTAGTGTATGATGTCATTGGTAGGTTTAGTTGTTTGACCTTGACCTTGAAGGTTACCTGAAGGTCAAGGTCATATAAAGGTCAAGGTCAAGCATGTGAGTCGTATGGGCTTTGCCCTTCTTGTTAAAAACCTGCATGCTGCAACTGAGCAACTGGTCAAAATGTCCAGGAAAGGAAGTATTTTATATGCATGCCTTGACCTTGATTAGTTTAGCCTAGCCTGGGATTGCCACCACAACTCAACACCACAGATCTGTTTGTGTGTGTCATGAGGGGCTGGAACCTGCCTGAAGAATCAATACAATGTGCTGGTCTCACTTTGACCCACTGCTGCTCCCCTCTCTCTCTTGCACACTGACTTAGCATCTTCCGTTCTCTGAAGCTGTGTGCGTCTGTTAGAGGTGGGTCTGTAACCATCCTCTTAATTTGATTTAACCTGCTGCAGGTTCTCTGGAGACAGAATAAGAGGAAGGGGTTCAGTGCTTTTCCCCTTGTCCAATTAGAAAAGGATGATCTGCAATTTTCCCTTTTAATTTTGTCTGTGGGGAGTAGATTTTGTCTCTCTGTGCAGTCTGGAGTGGCACACAAATCTGGTAACAGCTTACAGTCTGTTCTGAAATTTGCATGACTGTCTGGCTCCCTCACCTGCTGTGTGTGCGTGTGTGTGTGTGTGTGAGAGAGAGAGAGAGAGAGAGAGAGAGAGAGAGAGAGAGAGAGAGAGAGAGAGAGAGAGAGAGAGAGAGAGAGAGAGAGAGCATGCAAGTGTTTGTGTACGTGTCTGTGTATGTGCTTGCATGCATATATATATATATATATATGAGTATGTGTTTGTTGTACCATGCCTGCTTATGCGTATGCATGCATTTGTGTTTACCTGAGTATAAGTGCAAGAGAATGTATAAGTGCAAAAGTTTGTTTACACTGTTGTCTACTAAATTAACTAGATTATCTCTTTTTACTGTGAGTATGAGTGAAAGAAAATGTGGCACCTGTACAAGAATATTACCTGTTCAAACCACACATGAGCTAGATGAGGTAAAATTCCCATGCTTTATATTTCACTTGAAAGTCTGTGCATGAAGGGAAAGGGAAAGCATTTTAAAAATGCAATTATATATATCTCTTTAGCTTTACATGTACTGAGCACTCTGTAAAGAATTGTTGGTTAGGTTGATCCAATAGTTCCAGATAAAATAAATGAATTAACCCATGACCGGATGCTACGTGTGCGTTACATCTCCCTTTCAGACCGAATGCTATGCAGACGTCACATTTGATAGTGGTGTACTTCTTGTTTCTAGGAAGTGTAGAAGTGAAGATTTTTTTTTCAATGAGTGTTGTCAACTTTGTGTTTTTTTCTGAAACAAACCTCAGGTTTTAGGGAGCCGTTTTCATCACACACTGTAGGTCATAATGGGTTAATACTGAGGATGTGCAGAGCCAGCCTCCCTTGAGAGACAAGTCAGTAGTCACAGAATAGTTGGCATCATCTCCAGGGGGTACTTGCATTTTCTGGCAGCTCAGCATAATACTGTACATAGTAATAGGGTTGTGAGGTGAATATACTATAAGAAAATGGAAGTGTATCTCATTCTGAAGTGAAAATTTTGGCAGCTTCAAAACTGCAAGATTTAGTTTTAATTTTCAAATTCAATCTTCTTTGGATTACTCAGATTGTGTTAATTTTCTTTGCATGCTATTCATGGACATTGTTTTGTCCCAGAAAAGCTGATATAACAATTACATCAATGCAGTTTTGTTAAAGTCCCTTTAAGTATACGATACTCATTTGATAGAAATGTACATCTGAGATACATTATACTTCTTTCAGAATAGAGGTGGAACTGTAGTTATTTGAATTGTCAACAAGATACAATCTTAATTTGATTGCCAAGGCCAGGTTGTAAAATCCCACATCCTTGCAAGCCATGTGTCATTTGAAATGACTTATCATAAAAATGCTTTGGCTTCTCATTTACAAGTCAGTGGAATTGCCCTAGCCCTAGGGTCTGATTGATTTTCCATATGCTTTTTTGCTGCCCACCACCAATCTGAGTCCTGGGGATGGAGGGGTGGCCATCTCTGTCCTAGACAGGATCGCCTTTGACTACCCTGCCCCCTCTACCACCCCTGCCCCCTCTACCACCCCTGCCCCTCTACCACCCCTGCCCCTCTACCACCCCTGCCCCTCTACCACCCCTGCCCCCTCTACCACCCCTGCCCCCTCTACCACCCCTGCCCCTCTGCCACCCCTCCCATCAGGGCTTAAAAAGCCAGATGATGAAACCTCAAATATGCCTCAGCACTCAACCCAGATTGCTGCACTGATGATGGGAAATGGAATTTTTTCATGCATGACTTTTGATGTCCTTTGGGGGATGGGGTGGGGTAATTCTTTTTAAAAATATAACTGGATTTGCTGCATAAGTTTTGGTGGATGTACATTCTGTGATGTGGTTCTAACCAGACAGGGAAAAGAAGGGGTTTATAAGTGTTGGGGTGATAGAGGTCTGAGAGGAGGGGTTAGCAGGGTGGGTGGGTGGGAAAGATGGGTGGAAGGGGGCGGGGGGGGATGTCTGTACATGGAGACACATGCTAGGTTAGGAGGGGAGGTTTGGGAGAGATGGGGTTTGTCTTGGGCTGGTGGCACTAGTAGTTCAGTGCCCATCTTTGACCCAGGAATGGTTTGGGAAGGGGGGGGGGGGGGGGTGGCCCTAGTAGTTCAGTGCCCATCTTTGACCCAGGAATGGTTTGGGAAGGGGGGGGGGGGGTGGGGTGGCACTAGTAGTTCAGTGCCCATCTTTGACCCAGGAATGGTTTGGGAAGGGGGGGGGGGGGGGCGGGGGGGGGGGGGGGGGGCACTGCTGGGGTGAGAAGAAGTGGGTGCAGGGGTCCTTAGGGGTGAGGGGAAGAGAGTTTAGGGGAGCGAGTTAAGGAGATAGATTCTGGACATGAGGGATGGGTGGGTGGTGCTGTTCCACCCCACCCCCATCCTCCATTACCCTTTCCCCTAGCTAGCTACCTTTGAATGAGGAATGGAAAAGGGTTCCAAATGGAATATTTGAGAGTGGGGGAGGGGGGATACGCCACCCCTCTTTGGATATGGCTGTGTTTGGGCATCGGCGGGGGCCCTGGTCTGAGTCAACAGAAGACACCATCTCTAATTACGTCTGCTGGCGCCCTGGTACCGAGGCCCGCTCTGTGTGGGCTGCTTCTCAGTCCCCATCGATCCATACCTCCCACCCACTCTAACACCCACCCGTACCCCCTTGCCCCCACCCCCCTAGTTCCCGCCACAAAAGGCTGCCTTCTCTGGAACAGACTACAGTTATCGATTGGTCGCCGCTAGCCTCCCCGGAGAAGTGGCCTGGAGGCAGTATTGATTTTTGGCTCTTATTGAATGAGGCCCGTCTGAACCGGCTGTCAAATTATGGTGAAGTTAGAGCGGTTGCTATGGTGACTGTGGGATGGTCAGAGAGGCCGCTTCTCTGGCGAGCGAGCCCATGGGCTGCTCATGCAGTGGTGGTGGCACTGCGCAGGGAATTCTGGAAAAGACTACAGGAGCTCGGGCTCATCCAGAGAGAGAGAGAGGCAGACAGAGAAGGAGACGGAACTAGCGAACGGGAGAGGAAGCTGCGCCCAGAGACTAAGACAGTACTTTGCTTGCACGTCAAGGAAATTCGCTGGAGTTTCTCTTTCCTGCGGCTTCCGGTTTGGGATCGCCGAAAACGAAAGTGCTCTTCTGTCCTTGAAAAGTGGTGAGTGATTAATTTAATTTTGTTCTCCCCTCTCCCCTAGTTATTAAATTTCTATCGAGTTCCTCGAACCCCCTACTCCCCCACCGCTACCCCTTTCCGGCTTGGTCTCCATGTTGGTCACGTGGCGAGAATCCCCCAAAGGGCCGTTGATTGAGTGGGAGCTTGCGTTCATCTGGTAATTGTTGGTGTAGGCCCATTGTCACAGATAACATACTCCTAGTCTGTCCCCACCCACACCGTCTCTACCCCATCCCCCACCATTACCCACCCCCACCCCCTCCTCCTCCTCCCCCACCCCCACCACCACCCCAATTCTCCAACTCCCTCCACCTTCCCTACCCTAAACCTTGTCTGGCTCTTGCCGGGTGGGGGGGGGGGGGGGGGGGGGGTATGCCTAGAAGCACCATGGAGGGTGTTGAGAATCTAAGCAGTTATTGGGGCTGGCTGGAGGCAGGATGCCCTGAGAGGGGGGAAAGGTAAGGTGGGAGGGATGGCATGTGGGTGTTAGGAAATGGAGGTTGGGGTGAGGGGAGTAGGATAGGGGATGGATGGAGATAGAGGGGTGGGGGTGGGTGGGGTGTTAAGGAAAGTGTTGTGGATAGGAGGTTGTGTTCTGATAGACAGGATTGGAAATGGGAAGGGGCTAGGTGTGGGTTAGAGGACAGGTTGGGAGAAAGGGGGTGGGGATGGAGGTATTGAGGATAGGGCTGCAGGTGACGAAGATGGGAGTGGCTGGGGGATGGGGTTTGGGGGAAAGGTTAGAGAGGGAGGGGGAGATAAGGGCTGGTGATGTGGATAGGGTTTAAGGAGATGGGAGTGGCTGGGGGATGGGGATGGGGCAAAGGTTAGAGAGGGAGGGAGAGATAATGGCTGGTGATGTGGATAGGGTTTAAGGAGATGGGAGTGGCTGGGGGATGGGGTTTGGGGAAAAGGTTAGAGAGGGAGGGGGAGATAAGGGCTGGTGATGTGGATAGGGTTTAAGGAGATGGAAGTGGCTAGGGAATGGGGATGGGGCAAAGGTTAGAGAGGGAGGGAGGATAGGGTTTAAGGAGATAGAAGTGGATAGGGAATGGAAAGTTGGGGGAAGGGTGAAAGAGGAAGGGGATGGAGCTGGGAGTGGGTAGGGGAATGGGGATGGGGTAAGGAAACACCTACAGGAATGGGTGTGGAACAGGTCCATAGGGAACTCCACAGCTCCTGAGGGGATCCTCCTTTGATTGCTCTTCCCTAGAGACACTTTTGTCTCTGGCCATTCCAAGTGCCACAGTGATTGCTCGGTACAGCCACTCCTCAGCACCACCATCCCCATTCTCCCCCCCCCCCCCCCCCCCCCTCCCAAAGGAGTGGGGGTGGGGGAATTTCAGGCTCCATTGATGAGATGAGTAGATGGGCCTTGGGGGACTGCTGTGAGACATCCTGGGAGAGTCCATCCCTTCTGACTGGCTTGTCTGTCCTTGTAGTATCCTTTCCTATCCACCCCCACACCCCACCTGCCTTTGTCCCCATCCCCCTTCCGTAGCCTTCCTCAACTCTTCCCTTACCCAAACCCAACTCCACCTTTATACATTCACCCATTACCACAATTTTCCCCAATTTGACCTTTTTGGGTAACTTTATTCCTATGCTTATCAAAAACGTTTTCTTTCACCACTTCCAGTCCCCACTGCCACTCCTGATTGTGACCCTCAGCACCTCCCACCCCCCCACTCCATCCCCCACTCCTCTTCTCCAGTCCCTGTCATTCTTCTATCAGGGTGATCCCTGTGGGTTGTGGGTTAAGAATTGACCTACAGAGTCTCCCTGTGAGTTTTTCATGTAGGCGATTGATTAGGAAAATCATGCCCTGATTTGATCTCATTATAACCAATTCTAATATTTTCCATGACCTTAAAAAGCATACACAGGCTGATAGGCCATTAAACTCCATCAAGGTGTGTGGACTAAAACACACACACACACACACACACACACACACACACACACACACACACACACACACACACATACACACACACTCACACTCACACACACACTCACAACCCCCTCGACGCACTTACCTCCACGCACTTTCACAAAATTAGTGCCAGGGTTGTATCCATTAGTAGTGATACTGATACTCTCTCCCTCAGTATGCCACTTTCAGATTTATTAAACCCTCCCTCATCTCCCCACCCCCCCCCCCCCCCCCCCCCCCCCTCTCCAATTTTATTTTCCTTTCAGAATATCTATTGGTAGCTGACTTTGTCTTAACACTCTGTCAGATGTGACATATGCACCTGCTGGCATCAAGGGAATATGTTGGCTTGAATGGATGTAGTGAAATATTCCGTTTTACTTGTGCATGACCTTATGACATATTGGAGCCGCAGTTATGAATTGTCATTTTGCACCCAATGGAAATGAAAATTGGAAAAGGCTTCATTTTTGAGGGCCCATTTTTGGCAAGTGATTCTGGTTGAAAGAAGTGTTAAAAAGGTGTATTTTAGGGAGTGACCATTAGATTGTAACTGCTTAATTTAAGTTATTATTTATTGTGAACAATAACTTGATATCTGCAGAAGAGTGCATGGAAAGAGGCAGGCCGAAATGTGGGACAGAGTGACTGGACAGAGTGGGAAATGATTAGACTTGGAGCATGTTTGTCTGTGCATGGAATATCACGCAAGTTTGTAAACACTGTGGTGATGGTGACTGCCTGTGGAAAGTAGCAATGGCAGACTGCACAGTTTCAATCTCTCATCTAAATATGTTTGTCGATGTGACTCGCCAGATCGTTATGGGAGCCACACTGATGGGGACACTTTAACTCTTACGGTCCTGTAAGTCATTCACACTTTCATTCCCCAGTCCTGTAAGGATTTGTAGAAATTTTTTGAAAAAATCAGTGGAGTAATAGCCACAAGGGTTGGGTGGCTATGCCGTATGGGCAGTACAGGATTGAGCAGTGTGGGTGGCTATGGGCAGTACAGGATTGAGCAGTGTGGGTGGCTATGGGCAGTACAGGATTGAGCAGTGTGGGTGGCTATGGGCAGTACAGGATTGAGCAGTGTGGGTGGCTATGGGCAGTACAGGATTGAGCAGTGTGGGTGGCTATGGCAGTACAGGATTGAGCAGGGTGGGTGGCTATGGGCAGTACAGGATTGAGCAGGGTGGGTGGCTATGGGCAGTACAGGATTGAGCAGGGTGGGTGGCTATGGGCAGTACAGGATTGAGCAGGGTGGGTGGCTATGGGCAGTACAGGATTGAGCAGGGTGGGTGGCTATGGGCAGTACAGGATTGAG
>JAWQFJ010002851.1:44972-87472 GCA_034096865.1 Theodoxus fluviatilis
TGATGAATTCACTACAAAGTTGGTGAGGCAGGAGAAATGATTACTCATATTTTGGACGGGAAATGCTGATTCCTTTGTTGTGAGCCCAATGAAAATGTGAGTTTCACTTGTCTCTGGTTTCCTCAACGTTGCTGCATCTGCAGAAGTTGTGTGTGTGCGTGGGTGTGCTGTGTGGTGTGTGTGTGTGTGTGTGTGTGTGTGTGTGGGTGTGTGTGTGTGTGTGTGTGTGTTTCAATCTTTGTGTCGTCCTGTCTCTGCCAGCCTCTCTCTCTGTCTCTGTCTCTGCGCAGACGACTAGAGAGCTAGAGCGCGAGTCTAGATCGAGAGATCAGAAGAGAGAGAGAGAGCAGATGAGAGAGAGAGAGAGAAGAGAGAGAGAGAGAGCAGAGAGAGAGAGAGACAGAGACAGAGAGAGACACGAGAGAGAGAGAGAGAGAGAGAGAGAGAGAGAGAGAGAGAGAGAGAGAGAGAGAGGGGGGGGTTAGGTAGGTCGGTCACCAGCTGTTTGCCAGGGAAAGATGTTTACTCCAGTCTAGTACTGCTGTGCATAGAGAGTCACCTTTAGTAGCTCTGCATATTGTGTGTGTTTCTAAGCATATTTACCGCAAAGCTGTTCTTGCCATTTGAGTGCACTGTTTTGCAGGCGCTCTTACAGATTTTTGTCTCAGTTTCTTTCCCTGTTGATGTGGTGGTGGTGGTGCTGTGTTTTGAGTGTAATTACTGAAGTAATTTGAAGCTTCCAATGCAACGTATCATGTACACATGGAAGAAGGAAGAGAGTGATTTTGAAAGCAATATTGGCAGTGAACAGTGTCTCACATTGCAGCTCCTGTGGTGTCAGCAGGGGATAGGTGACATCCTTGATAGGCCTGACTTTCTCATCCTCTGTCTAGCTTTGGGTCTGTATTTCATGTAGGATCAATGCAGTGTATGCTTGTTTGTGTATTTAGTGTGTGTGCGCGCGCGAGTGTGTGTGTGTGTGTGAGTGTTGGGGGTGTATGTGTGTGTGTGTGTGTTGAGTGTGTGTGTGTGTGTGTGTTAGGGGTGTGTGTGTTGGGGGTGTATATGTGTGCGTGTTTGTGTGTGTGTGGAGTGTGTGTGTGTGTGTGTGTGTGTGTGTGTGTGTTGGGGGTGTATGTGTGTGTGTTGTGAGTGTGAGTGCATTGTGTATGTGTGTGTGTGTGTGTGTGTGTGTGTGTGTGTGTGTGTGTGTGTGTGTGTTAGAGAGCAAGTGCACACTCATGTGTATCATTCTTGTGTGGTGTTTTCCATGCTTGCTTGCTGAATCTGTCTGTGTCTGTCTGTGTTGTGTGTCTGTCTGTCTGAGTGTCTGTGTGTCTGTCTGTCTGTCTGTCTGTCTGTGTGCCTGTCTCTCTCTCTCTCTCTCTCTCTCTCTCTCTCTCTCTCTCTCTCTCTCTCTCTCTCTCTCTCTCTCTCTCTGTGTAAATAAAGAATCAATCAATCTCTCTCTCTCTCTTGTGAGCAGAGAGGGGGAGTGGCAGGCAGGCAGACAGCCAGGAGGAAGTGAGAGAGAGGCTTGGCGGGAGCGTGGGCGAGGGAGAAAGGGGGAGAGAGAGAGAGAGTACATTTGTAGTGGGAGAGAGCTGTGTGGGGAGGAGGCTAGACCATCCATTGTGTGCCTCCTCCCCGAGTCCCAACCCTGTCAGTGTTCCCCCTGTCCCCCTGTCCCCCTTCCTCTCCTTTCCCCCTCTCTTCCCCCCCACCCCTCCTCTACCCCTCTCTACTACCTCAGTAGTACCAAAGAACGTACGTTACACATACGTTCTTTGGTAGTACCCTTTCCCTACCACTGCTATCTCTTCCTTGTCCCACTATCCGCCCCCATCTCTTTTTCCATCTCACTCCATCTTTCTCTCCATCTCTCTCTCTCTTTCCATCTCTCTCTCCATCTCTCTCTCCATTTCTTGCTCCCTTTATCTCCCTGCTTTCTCTCCCTCTCTCTTTTCCACTGTAGCATGGAGATCAATAATTTTCTACCAGACCCTAAGTGAGTCTCTTTACTCCCATATTTGCTGCCTTTTCTCCCTTTCTCTCAGCTCCCACCGTTCTTCCCCCTCTCCTACCCCCAATCCCAACCCCCCCCCCCCCCTCACCCTCCACCCCCACCCTTTACTGCCTTGGCTCTTGTCTGATTTCCCCCTCGACCTGTCACTACCCCCCCTCCCCCCCCATCCCCCACCTCCCCATCCCTCCCCTATCCACTCCCTCTTACCCCCTCTTCCCTCCCTGGCTTTCAGAGTCTGTGTTTACTGTCATCCACTGGTTCATAAAACCTCCCTCTCAAAAGCTGTGTCTGCATTTGTGAAGGTTGTCAATATCTCCCTCTCTGTGTTGGCCTTTCTATAGTATACTATAAGTGTGTAAAATAGTCCTGTCATTCTGCTCCTTCCTGCTGCTATCCTTCCTCTTTCTCCTCCCCCTTCTACTGCTGTTGCTTTTGTTTAACTCTCTCCCGTTTCCGCTTTCAGTCCTCCTCCTCCTCCTCCTCCTCCTCCTCCTCCTCCTCCTCCTCCTCCTCCTCCTCCTCCTCCTCCTCCTCCCACTTCTCCTCCTCCCACTCTCCTCCTCCCACTCCTCCTCCTCCTCCTCCTCCTCCTCCTCCTCCTCCTCCTCCTCCTCCTCCTCCTCCTCCTCCTCCTCCTCCTCCTCCTCCTCCTCCTCCTCCTCCTCCCACTTCTCCTCCTCCCACTCCTCCTCCCACTTCTCCTCCTCCTCCCACTCTTCCCACTCCTCCCACTCCTCCCACTCCCCCTCCTGCTCCTTCCCCGCCTCCTCCTCCTCCTTCCCCACCTCCTCCTCCTCCTTCCCCGCCTCCTCCTCCTCCTTCCCCGCCTCCTCCTCCTCCTTCCCCACCTCCTCCTCCTTCCCCACCTCCTCCTCCTTCCCCACCTCCTCCTTCCCCGCCTCCTCCTCCTCCTTCCCCACCTCCTCCTCCTCCTTCCCCGCCTCCTCCTCCTCCTTCCCCACCTCCTCCTCCTCCTTCCCCACCTCCTCCTCCTCCTTCCCCACCTCCTCCTCCTTCTCCACCTCCTCCTTCCCCACCTCCTCCTCCTCCTTCCCCACCTCCTCCTCCTTCCCCACCTCCTCCTCCTTCCCCGCCTCCTCCTCCACCTTCCCCCTGTAGGTTCAGGGTAAGAATTGACCCACCGCATCTCCCTACGTGATTCGTAAGAGGCGAATAACTAGGGACACCATTACTTGATTTGCGTTTACTCTAAACTGTTCTAGTGATTTTAGTGCTTAATGGCCTTACATAGCCTACAAGGTTGATAGGCCGTAAAACTTCATCCATCCATCCATCCCTCCTGCTCCTCCTCCTCCTCCTCCTCCTCCTCCTCCTCCTCCTCCTCCTCCTCCTCCTCCTCCTCCTCCTCCTCCTCCTCCTCCTCCGTGTCATCCTCCTCCACCTCACCATCGTCCCCCTCCTCCTCCTCCTCCTCCTCCTCCTCCTCCTCCTCCTCCTCCTCCTCCTCCTCCTCCTCCTCCTCCTCCTCCTCCTCCTCCTCCCACTCCTCCCACCTCCTCCTCCCACCTCCTCCTTTCACTTATCTATGCATCTGTCCATCCATTTTATCCACACATTCATTCAATTTCCCTTGCCCTTTCCCTGCCAATCCTCACCTCTTGTTCAACTGTATCCCTCTATTTATCCATCCACCCACCCATGTAGCCACTCATCCATTCAGCCTCTGTGAGGAAAGAGTCCCACCACTGCCAGAAGTGTCTTGCTCAGGCAGATGGAGAGGGAAGCAGATGGCCTGTCATAGGATGCCTATTGTTGTTGTGACCGAGATTATAGCTGATAACCAGTCATTGTTATGTCCATCGTTGTTTCAGAGGTTACTATGGCTAATAACCAGCCATCTCAATGTATATTGTGGATGTTGTTGCAGACAAGATGTAAATTAGGTACCAGCCATTATCATGTTCACAGTTGTTATTGCAGACCAGACGTAAACTGCATACTATTACTAGCCATCATTAAGTTCATCGTTGTTATTGCAGTCGAGATGTAAACTGCGTACCAGCCATCATCATGTCCATTGTTGTTGTTATTGCAGACAAGATGTAACTGCATACTAGCCATCATTAAGTTCATCTTTGTTGTTATTGCAGACGAGATGTAAACTGCGTACCAGCCATCATCATGTCCATTGTTGTTGTTATTGCAGACGAGATGTAAACTGCTACCAGCCATCATCATGTCCAAGCGGAAAGTGGAGGAGGTGGTGGGAAGCTCAGACACAGCAGAGAGTGACGAGTGCAGCAACTGCAGCAATGTCACAGACAGCAGTGTGGACGTCCCCTCCCAGGGCAAAGGTGAGCACCCCCCCCATCCCACCCCATCCCACTCCATCCCACCCCACCCCACCCTTTGTCCCCCCCCACTCCCCGTCCCACCCCCACCCCCTATCCCCCCACCCACCCCCCGTCCCATTCTTCCCCAGTCCCACCCCACCTCCTGTCCCACCCCACCCCATGTCCCACCCCACCCCCAGTCCCATTCCACCCCACCCCTAGTCCCATTCCACCCACTCCCAGTCCCATTCCACCCCACCCCCAGTCCCACCCCACCCCCTTGTCCCACTCCATCCCCAGTCCCACCCCACCCCCTATCCCATTCCACCCCACCCCCAGTCCCACCCCACCCCCTGTCCCATTCCACCCCACCCCCACCCACCCCCCGTCCCATTCTTCCCCAGTCCCACCCCACCTCCTGTCCCACCCCACCCCATGTCCCACCCCACCCCCAGTCCCATTCCACCCACCCCTAGTCCCATTCCACCCACTCCCAGTCCCATTCCACCCCACCCCCAGTCCCTCCCCTTGTCCCACTCCATCCCCAGTCCCACCCCACCCCCTATCCCATTCCACCCCACCCCCCGTCCCACCCCACCCCCTGTCCCATTCCACCCCACCCCCAGTCCCACCTCACTCCTACTGCAGCCCCTCTGACCAGCACATGCCTTTGACCACTGCCCAACTTGACCCAAGTCCTCCTTGACTCCCTCACCCTCTCCACTCACTATATAAGTATTCATGCCTGTGTCTGTGGAATGCACAGTATGTATGTACAATGTGAGTTGTATGTATGGCATGCACCAGACAGCTGAAGAGATTCCACATTATTGCATTGCTCTCTGTCCTTGGCATCAAGCTGCAGGGCGAGGTAGCAAACATCAACATCCTGGACAGAGCAGGAGCAGCCTCCATCGAGGTGTCCCTCCTGCTGTTACAGCTTGGCTGGTCTGGTCGCATCATCAGAAGGGAAGGCAAAGCCTGTCCAAGCAGCTTTTCTTGGGGAGCTCATGCAAGCCCTTCAAGGAGTTGGGGCAGCCCATGCAAGCCCTTCAGGGAGTTGGGGAGCTCATGCAAGCCCTTCAGGGAGTTGGGGCAGCCCATGCAAGCCCTTCAGGGAGTTGGGGCAGCCCATGCAAGCACTTCAGGGAGTTGGGGCAGCCCTTGCAAGCCCTTCAGGGAGTTGGGGCAGCCCTTGCAAGCCCTTCAGGGAGTTGGGGCAGCCCTTGCAAGCCCTTCAGGGAGTTGGGGCAGCCCATCTGCAGCCACTTCGAGGGAGTTGGTGGCAGCCCTTGCAAGCACCCTTCAGGGGAGATAGGGGCAGCCCATCTTGTGTGCAATGCCCATATCGGGCGTTGGGGCAGCTCATGTTGCAAGCCCTTGCAGGGCGGTTGGAGCAGCCCTATGGCCAGCATGTTTCGAGGTACACACGCTATGGCAGATGGAGTCAGCCGGTCTCAAACCCGAAGGTCTGGAACCAGCAGCCTCTGGATAGGCCCCAGCGGCGTACCCATGTCCCAGCTGGTCAGTTGCAGGCGTCTCCCTCAGAGAGAGGCATCAGAAAGTCAAGCCCAAGCTGCCTGGGCAGCGGCATTGTTGAGGCCTGTGTTCTGAGATTCCGCATTTCGAACATCATTTGTGAGTCGCAGTGGGGGGCTCTCCATTGAGCTCCCACCCCGCGCGCAATGCCACAGGACTGGGCCTTTTGCAGGAACCAGCGCCTTAGGAAGCACCGTTCAAGTCTCTTCTCTGAACCCCAGAGGACAACCCCCCCCCTTTATAGTATGTACGCCAAATCTATGAACTCTGGGTGAGGATGAGAGACTGTAGTTATGAGTCTTTGGATGGATGGAGCTTGGAGGCTTGGGCAGGCAGGCCAGGCCCTTGCACTGATGGACGTTGACTCTCGTGCAGAGCCATGCTGCAAGACGGCCAGGGAGTAAGAAGTGTCAGGGTACAAGAACGAGTAAAGAAAACGGACACAAAGCGTTTTTGTTTTTTTCCCGTCAATCAATAAAAAACTGTTTCCAACGGCCCGAGGTGCTCGTGCGATTTTTGCAAATGCCAATAAGTCCTTCTGCCTCATGAGAGTAGGCCTTTTGGAAGAGACAGGCTCCCGAAAATTCTTTGTCGCAAAAAGGCAACAGATGCAAGTTCCCGGGAGTCAAGGTCTTTTACCTTCCCCCGCACCCAGGGATCTCATCTGTGTGCCCCAGCGAAGGAGGCTCCGACCTGGGTAGCGTGTTCCATGTTCCGCGTTTTCTAGTGGATGAGGGACATGCGGGATGGTGGCGTGATGGAAGAAAATTTACTTCAGCTAGCCATACGGGGAGGGAGGCTTCAGGGACTTATTTACACAACACTCTGTTCTGGACATCTATCTTCACCTCTGACTACTTCTTGTAGGGATCTTAGGATTACTACCGATTTTCATTTGGATTTTTGGTAATAGTGTCTTGTCCTACATTTTTGACTCACATGCGAAACAAAAGTGAGTCTATGTACTCACCCGTTTCGTCCGTCCGGGCATCCGAAAACTTTAACGTTGGATTTTTCTCGGAGACTATTAAGTCATTTTTCCCAATTTTTACTCCGAAGTTTGTGGAGATTGGATAACCTGACCTATTAATATTGGTGTATAGTCGGCAAAGTAACCCCTATCTTTTGATACCGAGTTTGGGTTTTTACCTTCGCTTCAAGGTCAGGGTCCACAGGAGCTCTTGCAAAGTTGGATTGAGAATACATATATGTTGAAGTGACCTTGACGCTACTCGAACTATGGTAGGATACACTGCTTTCTAAGACTTATATAGCTTATGTCGCAACGGTTGTGAGGGCTACATGTGATACTTTCCTCATGAGACCCAATTTGGGATCATCATATCATCAAAGGTCCCGGTCCCTTGACCCTTCAGCAACCGTGCCCCATAATAGCAGTCGTGGCACCACTAAAAACTAAAACTGACCCTATCATCATGGTAGCAACAGAGCCGACTACGGCACCTATTGTGCTCTCCTATGTCCCTTGAATTAATAAACAGCTTTGTGTTGGCATGGACCTTGGATGCACCTTGACCTTGGGTCAGGGTCCACATGTATTTGGTAGCAAAAATGTATGAGCATTGCGTAGGGCAAGATGTCAGTGTTAGGTCAAGTCTTGATTGACCTTGACCTTGAAGGTCACCTGAAGGTCAAGGTCATATGGAAGGTCAAGTGTTCGAGCCTGGTGAGGCCTGAGGGCTTTTGCCCTCTGAAGGTCTAATTGCCTGCGTGATATAAAGGTAATACAGGTCAAGCCATGTTGCAGTCAAACGGGCTTTGATCCTACTTGTTCTTTTTTTGCCTCGCGTTTATAGATATACATAGCTTATTTCCATGCTCCTTCATGAAAATGCTCCAGTACAGACCTACTTTGCCTTTCCTCCACAGTCCCATTTTAGTTACATTCTTTGGCCATGATTTCCTTGTGTTTGTGACTTTTCTCTCAGTCATTGATATCTTGTCATTTGAGCAATGGGGGTTTTTGATTTATGCCCATAAGAAGATCTTGTTTATCAGGTTAAATAAACTACAAACTCAAAATAGACATACAAAAGGGTGGAAAACATACATTAGAAAAGAAACACAAAGGTATGATTTTGAGAGGGAAAAGTTGAACAGTAGAGTGGGGATATGAACAGCCAGAGATGATTCTAGTAGATTCCTCTTGTGCTGCCGTGTATGTGGTATTTTGCACTCTCTGATGTCAGTGTGTCTTGGTTACTCCCCAGGTATGACCAACAAGCACATGCACGAGGAGAAGTTTTCCCTGGTGGAGTACGCCAAGGAGCAGCGACGCATCCACCAGAACCTGCTTGCTGAGCAGCGTAGGCAGGGCAAACTCTTCCCCTCCCCACTGCTGGCCAACTCCACAGAACCAGCCCAGCCTCTGAATGTGCCCCAGTCCACAAGCGAGTCGGAGGAGAGCGAGGAGTGCGATGAGGATGACGATGACTACTTCTTCCTGCAGCCTGTGCCCATCCGACAGCGGCGCATGATGCTGCGCAGGGCGGGCGTGAAGAAGATTGAGAGCACAGAGAAGGAGGAGTGTAAGAACATCCGTGTCTCGAGGGAGATGTGCGGCTGCAGCTGCAAGACGGTGTGTGACCCGGAGACGTGTCTGTGCAGCCTTGCGGGCATTAAGTGTCAGGTGGACCGCCTTTCATTCCCCTGTGGCTGCACCAAGGACGGGTGCGGAAACATGGCTGGCCGCATCGAGTTCAACCCACTGCGTGTACGGACACACTTCATTCACACGTTGATGAGGCTGGAGCTAGAGCGGAAAGACAATGAACCAATTGCCCGTCACCGCCCAGCCTCATCGATGTCGTCATCCATGATGGGAGGGAAAGGGGCCAGTAGAAATGGTAAGGAGGAGGAGGAGGAGCAGGAGGAGATAGATCTGACTCAGTTCAACAGCAACGAGCGGGGAAGCTGTCGAGACTGCCAGAACACGGAAGTGAGCCGAGTGATGATGCAGGATGTGCAGTTTGCATCCCTAGAAGCGCAGCAGCAGCAACAGCAGCAGCAACAGCAGCAACAGCAGCAACAACTGCGGTCAGTTCAGGTGCTCGTTGGCAACCCCCAGCAATCCCCCTACTCCCCCACCCCTCTCCACCACCCCACCATTCCCCCCACCGACCCCCTGAGACAGACCCTCATGTTTGGGCGAGATGGCGAAGAGGAGGTCTACCACGCTGAAGACACCACAATGGCATACCCTTCTGTGCCACGAGATGACAGTTCCTACTCTGAGAACAGTGACTGTTCTGAGGGTGAGGAAACGCCGGCTTACAAGGTGCTGAGACACAGGTGTGACTTGGTTGGAAGCACAGGATCCAGCAACGAAGATGCCAACCTAGAATTCTGCTGCACGCGGAGTCCAAATGGGGACATCACGGTAACGCAGACTCATCAGTTGATGCCCCTGAATGTCTCGCATGCTCAGCAGGCACCCTATGCCTCTCTGAACAACGGCTACATGAACTCTGGCGTGACAGAGAACAACTACACCAGTCTTCTCCCGGCCAGCACTCTCTTCAAGAGCCAGCAAGTCTCCTGCCAGAATGAGGAACTAGGATCGTGGTCGTCGCTGAAGACCAATGGTCACTCCAACTGGTCAGGCATGAAGACTGGCTGTGAGGGAAGTGGTGGCATATGTGAATGGCAGACATCGACGACTTATGCAACGATGAGCAACACCACCCGCGACGAGCTGGCAGCAAAGTGTCCCATCATCTCGTCTCACATGGACCGTGCGTCTAACATGACCAGCTGCGGCAACAACAGCAGCACTTTTGGAGACAGTGGGAGCAGCTACGACGACTTCGCCTACAACGGCGGAGACAGCAGCCAGGGATCCCTGGTTTCTCCTCCCCACAACCTGGTCATCACGTCCCCATTCGATGACCTCACCAATCTCGCTGCACCCAGTGCCACCCCACCTAGAGAACCTACCTCTTCGCACTCCTCCTCCTTGAGCTACGACCTTGCAGTGTCTCAGAGCTCGGGTTCAAACGGCGACTACCTGGCCCACTTCAGCTCGGGGTCAGGCAGCTCCTCACTGTCGAGCTGCGGAGGTCTGGTTCCAGGGTTCGAACCCCAGCCCGCCCTGCCTCCTCCCACCCAGTCCGGATGCGCTGGTCGTTCTGAGCTGCCAGACATAACAGCTGAGACGTCTCCAAACCTGAGTCCCTCTCGATGCTCGGAGTCGGCAGCAGTGGTGACACTGCTGCCACAACAGAGCACCATTTTGCCCCTTAGGAAAATGTTTGTTGGAAAATGTTCAGTCTTGAGCAAGTCGTTGGCTGTTGGTGATGACCTTGCTGCCAGCGTGGTTATGGCTGCTTCAAAGTCTGATGCAGCAGCTGGAGACACAAGCAGCGACTCTCCATCTAGTGAAGATGAATCGCATCCCAGCCAAGAGAGAGTTGTCTCCCCTCCTGCCGAGTATGCAAGAGTGGCCTCCCCTGCAAGGAAGTTTCTGGAAGATGCGGCTGCTTGTGGCAACAGTAGCTTGGCCAATAACCATGTTGGGGCATGCCCTGGTGTCCCATGTTAAAGGAATCAGCAATGAAGATAGTGACATAATTTCTTATTTTCTCTGTAAAGGGGTGGGTGGGTGGGTGGGATGTTGAATGGATAATCCGTAAATTGTGAAAGTAGAAATTTTGCTAAGTAGTAGATGGTAGAGATAATATTTGATAGATTAGTTCCTAATTAATTTTCTCATCCTGAAAGAAAAATCTCTTTTTGTAATGTTTTAAAGAGATTTCATAGATTACAGGAGTGGTTCTTTATGATGAATTTTTTAGATGCTGTCATATCAGAATTGGTCAAGACTGTTTGCAGACAAATGCCCCCTCTTTTGATGGAAAGGATTCAGTTCAAACTTTCTCTAGCAGTGAATACAAATCTTTGTATTTGGTCTGTGGATTGAAAGTAATGGATATCTGGAACAACGGCTGAGCTGCAAGACTGGCCTGGAAAAGACAGGAACAAGATGTATAAGTAGTGAGTTAGAGACCTAAGTGTGCAATGGCCACTGGACATATAGACATATCTAGTAGAGTGTAGAAAGATTTCCTTGATGGCACTGCCTTAGTTGGAAACCATGATAGAGAGAAGAGACTGCCATGTCGAGGATGTAAGTGGAGTGGCAGACAGACGGTGTTTCATTTGACGGGGAAGTCTCTAGCTCCGTCTGGATTTCAACCCCATTGACCTTCCCTTGGCTGGGAGCAGTTCCCCGGACGAAGGCGTGTCTTTCAGTCCAAGCCCTGGAGCTTCAGACTTGATACAGGAAGTGTGGACAGGCCTCTTTGGTGTGAGCTTCCTGGCTGTAGGACAGTCATGGGTAGAGAGTCATGGCTCGCAAAAGATTTCTATGAAGGCCAGGATTTAGAGGGCAAAGGTAGAGACTTCTCAAGGAGTCGAGAAATGGCATTGAATGATGATTGTAGTTTTTTGGTCTTTATCCCTTCCTTGTGAGAGCAACAGTAATGTTAATCATTGCCTTCACAAGAAGAGTTGGCAGCAAGGGGAAAAGGGTCAAAGGTTAATGCGTTCACTTGAGGGTGCGAAGGTTAACCCACGGACTCGAACACTCCCTATTGAGCTGGAGTGATTTGTATACAGATGTATCTTCATTGTCATGTCTGGACTTGCATCAGTGGGATGCTGAATTCCTGACGCGCGCCTTCACCTAAAATGGCTGATGACCAGGTCTGGTGAGGCTGGGGTGGTTTGAAAGACGGCGTCTAGTTCCATTGGCCGTCTTCCCGAGCCGTGCTGTTGAAGGGAGTAGAACTGTTGTGTCCTGTCATAATGTGCTGATGATTATTTTATCTGTTGTGTCCACATTTTGCCATGTGCTGTATGTTGTACTTTAGACAAAGATGTTGTTTGTTTGTTTGTTTCTCATCCATGCTGGTCACATGTAGATCTGTAGATTGCTTGACAATGTCTAGGATGAGGTCCATGACAGCAGAGTTCATCATCACAGTCCTTCCCATCCAACAACTGACGGTGAAGGTGCAAATAGCCTAGGTGACTTTTTCACTCCTTTCGAGTAGGTGGATTGCATTCAGGGTTTTAATGACAGAGTGCATATTTTAGTTGATTAGGAGGGAATGACAAGTACCGTAACAAAATTCTTATCCTATGCACATGGGTAATGTAGACATTGATCCAAAGTTTTGATTGCCTTTTTATGAACAATACCTGCAGGCTGTGGCTGTTTGAATTTGAGTCATTGGCTTCACTTTTTGCAGGATTTTGAAAATAAAAATCCATTTTTAGAAGACGAATATTTGCACAAAATACTTGTGTCATAAACAAACTGTTTTTGGAAAGTTTGCATTTGTTTATTTTTTGACGTTTTGTCAAGTGTGATCTTTTGGGCGGAAAAGATAAACATGTTGGTGTATGTTTATGACTTGCATTCAATTAGGAGGAGGAATGCATTTACTACATTATTGAGATTGGGAAGATGAGGGGTTTTTGCCTTACAGTGAGGAATCAGTCTGTGGATGAGAAGTTTCTTAGTCCGCAGATTGTTTTTTCTGTTGTAATAATCAAAATTTGTCGTATACACCTTGTCTTAGCGACTGTTTAGTGACAACTGTTTTATAGATATGGTCTAGTCTGACTTCTGTGCTCGGTGAGCTAATCAGAACAAAGAAAGAGTGCCAGTTGGTTGGACATATGAACATGAGCCAATACATAATTTTTTTTTGTCAGAATTTTAGGGGGGTAACATGACATTGCATAAAGGACAATGTTTCATTTGACCCCTTTCAACGTGGTTGACTGACACAATCATGTCCGTTTCCAATTCCCTTTATTAAAAAAAAATTCTCCCCACTTTCACAGTAGCCATACATAGTTTTTTATTTTATTGTTTGTGCCTTTTTGACAAAAAGTTGACTGGGCAAAGTCTTGGGTCTTCTGCCAATGGACAAACAGACACTCCAGCTTACTGACATTTTGAACTTGTGCTCCTTAAATTGAAAAAAGAAAATTGAAAGATGTAAAGCGTATTGACCCCCATGCTTGCACCAGACTGCAATGATGGCCCTAGAGAGATGAATGAGCTTTTAATTAAACTGGTTTCATCATTCTACTGGCGGTTCTGCAGTTTGAGCTGCCACTAGGCACTGGCAAAACATGACCTGCCTGGAATCTCGTAGAGGAACCCAACCTGCACAAACACTGTAGAACAAAGAGGCCTTCATTTTCATGAATAAATTCTCATGCGTACTTATGTGTTTTAGTAGGGTAGATGTCTAGTGCAACAGTTTTGATCAGAAGCATTTTTGTAGATTCCATTTCGAGTGCTTTGCGAAGAGAGTAGTTTTCCAGTGGCATTGTGTCAAAATCTGTTGAACTTTCATCACTTCATTCTGTGGATATCTGGGTCTTGATACTGAACCTTGAGAGTGCCATGGTAACCCCCCAAAGAAAGCACACTCCTGGTGCACTGGCATTGGCCAGCCGACTCTGAGTGTGCTGCGTTCTCATTGGTTGATAGAAATAGGCTCAACCAATAGAGGGTAAGCTTAGTGAAAGCTTAACACTCCGAGTCGGAGTGCAGTGGTAAAACATTTTGTCTGGCACCCCACTGCTGCTGTCTGAACTGTTGGACTGTGGCACTCCGAGGGTTAAGAGGCCATGCATAAGTTTCTTATAGGTTAGAATGCTTTGCGCTGCTTGTGTTTATTAGGTATTCTTAGTTGCTTATGCGTGCCTCCAATCGTGACCAAACGAAGATTTTTCATGTTGACAGAATAGTGTTGTAGCTGTATCCAGCTTGGACTATAAATTGATCCCAGTCAGTTTTCCTGAGCCAGTTGTCCTGACTGAGGAGACACGCCAGATGTGCCCATGTCTCCACGTCTTGTGTGAAGGAGAGGTTGACCAAACACTCAGCAGACTGGCCGTGTGATAATCCACTGTCAGAACCAAAACCAGCAAAGTCATTTTTTGACAGTCAGTTGAACTTGTTCCTTCAGTTGCTGATGGCAAGGGAGAAGAAAATAAATTTCCCTCTCTGAGGGTTAGTTGTTTTTTGCCATTTGTTATTGCCTTGCTTTTATCACTTCTTGCACTTTGATATATCCTTCTTTTGGTGCGTTTATGCCCCTGTAAATCCTGGATCTATCATAGAATTTTTCCTGGAACATGTAAATTGTTTCAGTGGCATGTTGCAGAGTGCGGCAAACCTTTTCAGACTTGACTCGTATAACTGTGATTTATCTAGGAATTGTCACATTCAACAGCAAATTCTTTTGGTCACTTTTGTGGATCATTTGTAAACATTTCCTTGCTAGAAAGGAAGTGAATGTGGTTTTGTCAGAAATATATATATATATATATATGTGTATATGTATTATCTTATATCTCAAGTAGAATGAATGTAGTAGATTTTTCTTATATTGCATGATGAGTGTATATAGATATATATATATATGTGTTCATGAGATGACACTACTTGAATTTCATTACAACATGCCAATGCATATTTTGACGTAAATGATGGTGACTTAGGGAAACTTTTTTTTCTTTCTCTCTGGAGTCTGTGCAACTGTTTTAATTTAATTTTAACAGCTGACAAGGAAACCTTTGTTCACAGGAAGCATAAGAATGTGCAAAATGGAGTGGAAATTGAATCTCAGCCAATAGTGATCTTATCCAGGTCTTGTCTCCTGTAAGCCCCTTTTTTGATGTGAACTTTTTACAACCTTGTTCCTTTCTGATGCCTTCTCATCTGTGATGATCTTAGTAAGTTAGTTACGTGAGACAAGGCCATCAGACTCTGCCCACTTATGTTCTGCAGACCTTCCCTTGATCTGTACATACCATTCTTGCCAGCGGAGGTAGTGCCAAGGACTAGTAACTTTCTCATCTTTGGTTGTGAAAGATCTTATGTTCTTGTCCCTCGAGATCCCACTTCCTCCATCATCTGAATGTAACCTATTCACTCCACGCCAACCCCACTCTGTCTTGTATAAACACACCCCCCCCCCCCCCCCTTTGCCGCCCCCCCCCCCCCCCCCCCCCCCCATTTTATCCCTCCTTGTTGGCAATAAAAGGGAAATCTCTTTTGGCATTCCAAGATATTTGCTTGGTGACCATTTGAATCCCGTTTTAGTGAGTTGCCTGAATGTGCTTAAGATAGCTTGTAAGCCATCGCTGTTAAGAATCTCCAATACATCATACCTGTTTGTATTAGATATTATGTTGTGTATATGAATTAATTCATCATGACTTGGGCCAATGCATGAATGCTTTGCTTTTTCTTCTCCTGAAGAATTATACTTGTGTCTGCTGCCTAGGGAAATGAGATGTTTGAGAGGAAATCAGAATTGGTTGCATAGACAAGGTGCTCTCCAAAGGGATTGGACAGACATTTTCCCCCAAAGCCAGAGAGAGGACCAATCTGTAACTACTAGACTGTAAAAACAACCGACTTTACTGCATCTGCTGGCTGGTGTTATTTTTAGAAGCTTTTGAATCAGGTTTTTGATATAACTCTGTGTGTTCCTGTAGTGAACGATCAGTATCATGACTTGCGAAGTGTCATCATTCACTGTGTTTATTGATGGTTTGTTGGGGACAAAAACAATGCATGATTATCTTTGTCAAAATCCTCCCCACTGTAGTTGGTACACACAATGTACCTGAAATTGTTGGCATGTTTTCGCTTAGGTGTCTTTGCTGTTGGTGTTAGAGTGGCGAGGCCCTCATCTTCAGACGTGAGTCGGACTGTCTGTTGAGTTGCTTTTCTGCTTGCCAAAACTGTTTTTTCTCCTTGGTTAGCTAGCCAAGTCAAGTGTTTGTCTTGTACCACTCCGTCTCAGTTTGGTTCCATCCCGGCTGTGTCGAAAAACACCTGTATTCTGTTACCACCTTTGCTGGTTTGTGCTTTGGTGAACTGGAATTTGTAATGAAATACATGCAGCAGACATTTATCTTATAATTACCATGGTTATTTCTGTGTTGTGTTGCACCCACTGCGCAAACCAAATTTGGCTGTAATCTGGTCTTCATTACTTTGATAGCGAAAGTCTGGTCTAAAATTACTGTAACTGTTGTGTGGGAGTGTATGTGTGCATGTGTCTGTGAGTGCATCGTAATTGGTATTTGCTTTTTGTTCCGGTCAAAGTTTGTGTTCGAAGTGCAATGGCCACATAGGGGAGAGAAGATGGCTTAATTAGGTGATTGGGGAAGGGAGGTAAGCGCAAAGGCAGGGAAGATAACTCCATCTTCATTAGAAGCATTGTCATGTAAATTTATTTCTCTCCTTTTGTCCCATGACAAATGTAACTTGTTATCCCCTCTTCTTTTTGCCCTTATAAAACCAAGACAGGCAGAATACTTATTGCAGGTTGGAGAATGTTTCCATTCTGATGTTATACAAATGATGTTCTTTGAAATAGACAAACAGCACCCTGATAAACGGTCAGTATTTTGATACTTTCTAGTCGTACTCATGAAGCATGTTCACCTTGAACTTTGATTATAACCTGCATTGTGAAATTACCACACCAATACCAGGCTACAGTTTTTTCCCCTCTAATCCTCCTGCATTTGTTTTAAAAAATGGGTTGGGGATGGTTCCTAACTTGAGAATCATGCAAGCTCAGGCTGGTCTCTGAAATACTGAAAGGTCAAACCTATGATGGAAGCAAAGATGGCACAAATAACAAATTGTCATGAAGATTCAGTGGATAGTTGGATCTCTCTCTCTCTCTCTCTCTCTCTCTCTCTCTCTCTCTCTCTCTCTCTCTCTCCCCCCCCTCCCCCCCTCTTCAACCACATTTTCGGGGTGGGGAGTTAGATCTGTTTGAAACGCTATTTCCCCACCAGTCAGTGATTTATGGATGACCAGGGCAGTGAAGGCATAAACCACAGCACGCATCATGGCATCTTGAACAGAAGGAATGACATTTTGGCAGTGCTATTCATGTCATTATGATTATGCATCATGATTCATAAACAGTTTGTGTGTAATCACATATCCCAAGATATCTTTGATGGACCCTGTATGGGTTTAGCAGATCATGCATGCAAAGAGTATTGCCGTCAGGAATTGAGGGACTGCTTTGAGAAAAGCTTTTGCTATTGGACCCAAGAGTTCTGCAAACATGGCCACAGTTTTCCCCTTGATTACTATTATCTCTTTCTTTTTTTTCTCTTCAAATTATGAACTGAATATGTTTGTCGCCTACTGATGCTTTTTGCCAGCTGAGTCTAGTCATGCAGAGGAGAAAGAACGGTGGTGCAGCAAAAGAAAAATGTTTGCTTGGGGAGCTGAACTGTCTTGTCATCTCCCAAGTTGTGGTTTTTGATGGAAGCAAGAAAGCAGCAAAGACTGGATTAAAATATTGCACGAAGGCAATTGTCTTGTGGTCATTCTCCGCATGTCATTTTGCTTCATCCAGGCGAGTGGTTCTGGGCATGCCACATTCTAGTGAAGACTCCTGTGCCTAGGTAAGATAGTACAGTACATGAACAGTCAAGGTAAGACAGTACAGTACATGTACAGTCAAGGCAAGATAGTACAGTACATGAACAGTCAAGGTAAGACAGTACAGTACATGTACAGTCAAGGCAAGATAGTACAGTACATGAACAGTCAAGGTAAGACAGTACAGTACATGTACAGTTGGGGTAGTACAGTACATGAACAGTCAAGGTAAGATTAGTATAGCACATGTACAGTCGGGGTAGTACAGTACATGTACAGTTGGGGTAGTACAGTACATGAACAGACAAGGTAAGATAGTACAGCACATGTACAGTCGGGGTAGTACAGTACATGTACAGTTGGGGTAGTACAGTACATGAACAGTCAAGGTAAGATAGTACAGCACATGTACAGTCGGGGTAGTAGAGTACATGTACAGTACATGTACAATCAAGGTAAGATAGTACAGTACATGTACAGTCAGGGTAGTACAGTACATGAACAGACAAGGTAAGACAGTAGTACGATACATGTACAGTCAGGGTAGTACAGTACATAAACAGTCAAGGTAAGATAGTACAGTACATGTACAGTCAGGGTAGTACAGTACATGTACAGACAAGGTAAGACAGTAGTACAATACATGTACAGTCAGGGTAGTACAGTACATGTACAGACAAGGTAAGACAGTAGTACAATACATGTACAGTCAAGGCAAGATAGTACAGTACATGTACAGTCAAGGTAAGAGTAATACATGTACAGTACATTTACAGTCAAGGCAACATAGTACAATACATGTACAGTCAAGGCAAGATAGTACAGTACATGTACTGTCAAGGTAAGACAGTACAATACATGTACAGTCAAGGCAAGATAGTACAGTACATGTACAGTCAAGGTAAGACAGTACAATACATGTACAGTCAAGGTAAGACAGTACAGTACATGTACAGTCAAGGTAAGACAGTACAGTACATGTACAGTCAAGGTAAGATAGTACAGTACATGTACAGTCAAGGTAAGATAGAACAATACATGTACAGTCAAGGTAAGACAGTACAATACATGTACAGTCAAGGTAAGACAGTACAGTACATGTACAGTCAAGGTAAGATAGTACAGTACATGTACAGTCAAGGTAAGATAGAACAATACATGTACAGTCAAGGTAAGACAGTACAATACATGTACAGTCAAGGTAAGACAGTACAGTACATGTACAGTCAAGGTAAGATAGTACAATACATGTACAGTCAAGGTAAGACAGTACAGTACATGTACAGTCAAGGTAAGACAGTACAGTACATGTACAGTCAAGGTAAGACAGTACAATACATGTACAGTCAAGGTAAGACAGTACAATACATGTACAATCAAGGTAAGACAGTACAACACATGAACAGTCAAGGCAAGATAGTACAATACATGTACAGTCAAGGTAAGACAGTACAATACATGTACAGTCAAGGTAAGACAGTACAACACATGAACTGTCAAGGCAAGATAGTACAATACATGTACAGTCAAGGCAAGATAGTACAGTACATGTACAGTCAAGGTAAGACAGTACAATACATGTACAGTCAAGGTAAGATAGTACAATACATGAACAGTCAAGGCAAGACAGTACAATACATGTACAGTCAAGGCAAGATAGTACAGTACATGTACAGTCAAGGTAAGACAGTACAATACATGTACGGTCAAGGTAAGACAGTACAATACATGTACGGTCAAGGTAAGACAGTACAATACATGTACAGTCAAGGTAAGACAGTACAATACATGTACAGTCAAGGTAAAACAGTACAACACATGAACAGTCAAGGCAAGACAATACAGTACATGAACAGTCAAGGTAAGATAGTACAATACATGTACAGTCAAGGTAAGATAGTACAGTACATGTACAGTCAAGGTAAGACAGTACAGTACATGTACAGTCAAGGTAAGATAGTACAATACATGAACAGTCAAGGTAAGACAGTACAACACATGTACAGTCAAGGTAAGATAGTACAGTACATGTACAGTCAAGGCAAGACAGTACAATACATGTACAGTCAAGGTAAGACAGCACAATACATGTACAGTCAAGGCAAGACAGTACAGTACATGAACAGTCAAGGTAAGACAGTACAGTACATGTACAGTCAAGGCAAGACAGTACAGTACATGTACAGTCAAGGTAAGACAGTACAATACATGTAGTCAAGGCAAGACAGTACAATACATGTACAGTCAAGGCAAGACAGCACAATACATGTACAGTCAAGGTAAGACAGTACAGTACATGAACAGTCAAGGCAAGACAGTACAGTACATGTACAGTCGAGGTAAGACAGTACAGTACATGTACAGTCAAGGCAAGACAGTACAGTACATGTACAGTCAAGGCAAGACAGTACAACACATGTACAGTCAAGGTAAGATAGTACAATACATGTACAGTCAAGGCAAGACAGTACAGTACATGTACAGTCAAGGCAAGACAGTACAACACATGTACAGTCAAGGTAAGATAGTACAATACATGAACAGTCAAGGTAAGATAGTACAGTACATGTACAGTCAAGGCAAGACAGTACAATACATGTACAGTGAAGGTAAGATAGTACAATACATGTACAGTCAAGGTAAGACAGTACAGTACATGTACAGTCAAGGTAAGATAGTACAATACATGTACAGTCAAGGCAAGACAGTACAATACATGTACAGTCAAGGTAAGATAGTACAATACATGTACAGTCAAGGTAAGACAGTACAATACATGTACAGTCAAGGTAAGATAGTACAGTACATGTACAGTCAAGGTAAGACAGTACAGTACATGTACAGTCAAGGTAAGACAGTACAATACATGTACAGTCAAGGTAAGATAGTACAGTACATGAACAGTCAAGGCAAGACAGTACAATACATGTACAGTCAAGGTAAGACAGTACAATACATGTACAGTCAAGGTAAGACAGTACAATACATGTACAGTCAAGGCAATCTGTGCCATAGAGACATACTAAATGTAGTCTGTCGCCTTTGGGTCATGTAATAAAATGAATGCATGCCATATAAATTATGTCATTCGTTACGGTGGTTGTCTATTCAGGGGAAAAGTTCACTAGCTTTCTATCACCAAGAAGCTTCCATTTTCCTGCACAAATGATTTATGTGGTCGAATTTGCACATAGTTAGTGCCCTATCAACCTTACTGTTTGAATTTATAGGAAATAGTGCTGAGACTACTTTTTACGTGAGGGAATACTATCCCAGAACCCTCTTCCTAATTTAAATGGTATGCATAGTATTTGAGAATTACTTGGATCACGTGACGGACTATTTTGTAGTCTCTGTGGCACAGAATGCAGTCGGGATTGAACAGTCAAGACCAGATATTTAGCCAGAGCACTCCATGCCCTCTACGCTGACTGCATACCCTGGCTGCAGGGCCTGCTCCGGTAGCTCAGCCTGGGGCCTGCTCCAGTAGCTCAGAAAGGGCCCTGCTCCAGTAGCTCAGCCAGGGCCCTGCTCCAGTAGCTCAGCCTGGGGCCTGCTCCAGTAGCTCAGCCAGGAGCCTGCTCCAGTAGCTCAGCCAGGGGCCTGCTCCAGTAGCTCAGCCAGGAGCCTGCTCCAGTAGCTCAGCCAGGGGCCTGCTCCAGTAGCTCAGCCAGGGGCCTGCTCCAGTAGCTCAGCCAGGGGCCTGCTCCAGTAGCTCAGCCAGGGGCCTGCTCCAGTAGCTCAGCCAGGGGTTGCTGACCAGAGTACTACTTGGTTGGGTTCAATAAAAATATATAAACTGATACAAAAGCAATTAACCGTGTGTAACCAGATTTCACAGAGAACAAATTGCACTCAATACAACAGTCAGATGCATGTCACACACACACACGCACACATAGGCGCATGAGCGCGCCCGCGCGCGCACACACACACACACACACACACACACACACACACACACTCATGTACAATGATGTATATACACACATACACACACACACACACGAACACGAAAACACACACACACACACACACAAGCACGCACACACATGCACACACCACACACATGCACGCGCACACACATACAAAAACAGGCACACACACACACTCACGCACACACACACACACACGCACACACACACAAAACCCCACGCGCGCGCACACACACACACACACACACACACACACACACACACACTCACACACCAAACCAGCTGGAAACTGGCTGGTGGACTTTTTGGGCCTGCTCCACAGAAGAAGAAGAAGAAGAAGAAGAAGAAGAGGAGGAGGAGGAGGAGGAGGAGGAGGAGGAGGAGGAGGAGGAGGAGAGGAGGAGGAGGAGGAGGAGGAGGAGGAGGAGGAGGAGGAGGAGGAGGAGGAGGAGGAGGGGGGGGTGGATGAGGAGGAGGAGGAGGAGGAGGAGGAGGAGGGGGGGGGGGGTAGGGAGGGAATAAGGAGGAGGAGGGGGGTAGGGAGGAGGATGAGGATGAGGATGAGGATGAGGATGATGATGATGATGATGATGATGATGATGATGATGATGATGAGGAGGAGGAGGAGGAGGAGGAGGAGGAGGAGGAGGAGGAGGAGGATGAGGAGGAGGAGGAGGAGGAGGAGGAGGAGGAGGAGGAGGAGGAGGAGGAGGAGGAGGAGGAGGACGACGACAACAATAAGAAAAATCCGATTGAGATGTATTGTGCACATATTTATTCATCAGACAACAAGTATGCATGGCAACAACAGAGCAAGAGGTCATGCAAGAAACGGATGGAGCGTACACACCAATGATCAGACAATTACAGCCGACTTGGTGGCAAGCACTGTTCAATGTACAGTATACCACCGGCACATTGGACAGCTGGAAAGGTTCCACTTGCGTGCCCTTCGATCCACCCTGGTCATACAGCGGCAGGACAGTGACCAACACTAATGTCCTGGACAGTGCAAAGACGCTCTCTATTGAAGCAATGCTGCTGTCGTCCCAGCTCAGATGGTCGGGTCATCTCATCAGGATGAGGTACAACCGCATCCCAAAGCAACTATTCTTTGGCGAACTGGCACGTGGAAGAAGGAAAGTTGGTCAGCCGTGCAAGCGCTGTAGAGACAATCTGAAGGAAGATCCGAGATGGATATCGGACCGCTTGAGCTTCAGGAGACAGCGCAGGATCGCCCCCGGTGGCGAGCCATCACTCGCAAGGCATCCGCAGCGCGGGAGGAGGAGCGTCGCCAGCATGGTGCAGCAGCCCGTGAGCGGCGACACAGAGCGGCGGCAGCCCGCGTGACAGCCATGGACTTCCAGTGCCCCACCTGCTTTAAACTTTGCCGCTCCAGACTGGGTCTGCAGAACTATCAAAGGACCCATAGGGATGGGAGTGAAACCGGTCATCCTTGAAGCAAGGGACAACCGAAAAAGAAGAAGTGACAAGTGGTTGATAATGCCGTCACCAAAACCTTGCCTGTCATTGAAGCAGAAGATAACTGTGATGACAGAAAGTGCATTCTTTAGATCGGAAAATCTTTAGGAAAAACCGAGGCGAGAACGATGATCCAACACAATTCAAAATGCAAATGAATGCACCGACTGAAACGAGTTTTGCTTCAGTCTTAATGCATTCATCAATTTTCTAACAAAGTCAACAAAGCAACATCAACATTTTTCAACTGAAACTGACAGAAACAAACTACTTAGCTGGTGATAGAGCTCAGCTCTTTCCTGGAAAGCACGGTTCCTGGAGCAGAACGCTCAAATGCTTTTGGGTGCAAGCTTTTATATTACACCTTGTTACCAATTGTAGGCCCCCAGATAGCAAGCAAACGTTGGGCCAACGTAGTACCAACGTATGCACCTACCGTTGGCCAACGTTGGCGAGACAACGTTGGCCCAACGTAAAGTTGCACCCATGGAATTACGTTGGGCCAACGTGATGAGCCAACGTTAAGCCAACGTTGCGCCAACGCTGAGCCAACGTGATGTGCCAACGCTGAGCCAACGTGATGTGCCAACGCTTGGGCCCACTTGATGGGCCAATATTTCCTGCCCTTTTATATGGCAACTTTGGCAAGCATGCATCTTTTCATGTCATTTTTAGCTAACATGCAAGTGCATGCATAGAGAGGCAGCAGATGAACAAAGCAAAATCACAACAAAATGGGTTTTGACATTTGTTACACATTTAATTAATGGACGTTGAACTGGAGTAACACAAATTCCTACAATTGAAAAAAATTCATCTAAGTGCTAAAGTTTACATGTAGGTAAGAAAAAATGTGAATCCTGCATCAGTTCTGATACTCAGTACGTCTTTGCCTGACTGGTCAGAATTGTTATACTTAATATCGATCTTTGCAGAGCCACCATCAATTCAGCAAAAACATGTAAATAAGCTAATTTACATTCAGTCATCAAATTCTAGTCAGTCACTCATTCCTTTCTCATCTCCTTTGTAGAAAGTTTAAGGTGTATGTGGAGACTGCTAGCACAGAGGATCCACAACAAGAAGGGCAACGCCCATATGACTCACATGCTTGACCTTGACCTTCAGGTGATCCTCAAGGTCAAGGTCAAACAAATACACCTAGCAATGACATCATACACTAAGAAATGCTTTACACATTTTCCTACAAAAATACATGTGGCCTTGACCCCAAGGTCAAGGTCATCCAAGGTCATGCAACACAAAGCTGTTCATTCAAGACATAGGAAGCACAATGGTGCTTATTGACACTTTCTACCATGAGATATGGTCACTTTTAGTGGTTCACTACCCCATTTTGGTCACATTTCATAAGGGTCAAAGTGACCTTGACCTTGATGATATGTGACCAAATGTGTCTCGTGATGAAAGTATAACATGTGCCCCACATAATTATTAAGTTTGAAACAGTTATCTTCCATAGTTCAGGGTCAAGGTCACTTCAAAATATGTATACAATCCAACTTTGAAGCGCTCCTATGAAGCAAGGTCAACCAAACTGGTATCAAAAGATAGGAATTACTTTGCCCTATATACCATATATCGTTGAGGTATCCAATCTAAAAAACGTTAGAGAAAATTGAGAAAATGTGAAAAATGGCTGTTTTTAGACAACATTTATGGCCCCTGCGACCTTGACCTTGAAGCAAGGTCAAGTCACTGTGTATGTTTTTTGACGCCTTGTCATCATACACCATCATGCCAAATTGGGTGTTGATAAACTTAATAGTCTCCAAGAAAAATCCAACGTTAAAGTTTTAAATGGATGCCCGGATGCCCGGACGGACGAAACGGGTGAGTACATAGAATCACTTTTGCTTCGCATATGAGTAAAAAATGAGATAAAACAGGTCCCAGGTAAAATACAAGTATTTTAGATTAACATATACATTCCTGTAACAGAAGTAGAAAAGGAAAAAAAAGTGGTTACATTACATATGGGCCCTTATACACCTCTTTCCTAAAACCCAATCTTATAAAAATCACATCCACTCTTCAAATAATCAAACCCCAATGGGGAAATGAAAACCACAAGTAAAACTTTAGTCAGCCTTTTCACTGTATAAAAACTCTAACATACGTAGGTCAGCCCTCGACACAGTAAAAAAAAAACACTACTCGACCGACCTTCACCACTGCTCTCTCCCTCCGTCTCTCTGTTCTCTGCCTCCTCCCTGTATATTTCCTTTAGATATATATAAAACAAGTTTGAAGGGTTGGGAAGTTCCTGTAAATAGTTTTTGTCTTTTTGCTTTGGCCAGTCGCAGACGTTTAAACCAAAGCTAACGACACAAGGTTGCAGCCAATATAACATCCTGCCAGCCAGCCCACCCCCAGTGCTCTCCCCTCTTGCATGAGTACATGGTCAGCCCCTCAGCATCTACTCTACAGCCTCTACAGATTCAATGATATTCGTGACTGTACATGTCCAAGCTGTGGAGAAGAGGAAGAGGATGAAATACACGTGCTGTTGCAATGTCCAGTATATGAAGATTTGAGAAAAAAATATTTAGGAAATCACACCAACTCCCCAGATAGACACACTTTTGCTTGTTTAGTGTCATCAACAGATGCACACATAATATAAGGTGTAGCCTCACTGTTGCGAAGCATATTAAGACGAAGAGAAGAAGCACTGTCAATGGAAAATGTCACTCTCCTTTGAAAGGGCCTCTGGCCTATCAAAAAAAAAACAAGAAGGGCAAAGCCCATACGACTCACATGCTTGACCTTGACCTTTATATGACCTTGACCTTCAGGTGACCTTCAAGGTCAAGGTCAAACAACTAAACCTACCAATGACATCATACACAAAGAAATGCTTTACACATTTTTCCTACAAAAATACATGTGACCTTGACCCAAGGTCAGGTCATCCAAGGTCATGCAACACAAAGCTGTTAATTCAAGACATAGGAAGCACAATGGTGCTTATTGGCACTTTCTACCATGAGATATAGTCACTTTTAGTGGTTCACTACCCCATTTTGGTCACATTTCATAAGGGTCAAAATGACCTTGACCTTGATGATATGTGACCAAATGTGTCTCATGATGAAAGTATAACATGTGCCCCACATAATTATTAAGTTTGAAACAGTTATCTTCCATAGTTCAGGGTCAAGGTCACTTCAAAATATGTATACAATCCAACTTTGAAGAGCTCCTGTGACCTTGACCTTGAAGCAAGGTCAACCAAACTGGTATCAAAACATAGGGCTTGCTTTGACCTATATACCACTTGTAGCTAAGGTCGCCATTCTCAATAACGTGGGAGAAAATTGGGAAAATGTGAAAAATGACTGTTTTTGAGACCACATTTATGGCTCCTGTGACCTTGACCTTGAAGCAAGGTCAAGTCACTATGTATGTTTTTTGAGGCCTTGTCATCATACACCATCATGCCACATTTGGTGTTGATAGACTTAATAGTCTCCGAGAAAAATCCAACGTTTAAGTTTTTTACGGACGCCCGGACGCCCGGACGGACGGACGCCCGGACGGACGGACGCCCGGACGACACGGCTCAGTACATAGACTCACTTTTGCTTCGCATGTGAGTCAAAAATCAATCAATCAAAAGATCACGGAGACTCAAGATGAGGGATGGCATCAGATTCATCAAGACTGGCTTGTTTCTTGTTGGCCCGTTCTTTGCGGCCCCCCTCATGGTCCTTGGCGAGTTTCAGCCAGTTTTTGGCTGCCCTTTCCACCTCTTCCTCCTTCACCTCCACATGTTTGTTGGCCCTGGCTGCCACTGAAAAACAACAATGGTTATTTTAGATTCATGTTCTACATCCACACAACTGCTACATACATTTCTGTGATTTTATGGTAAAGATTTATGCTTGGACCATTCAGAGCCTTAACCTCAGCCTTCTATGAAGTGCAAACTGGTCCACCTGCATCTTCTAAGACATTCTGTCATGGCAGTAACGAAATATCATTTGCAAAATATAAATATTTTTCATCTCTAGTATTTTCAACTCTCAAGCACTGGCTCATGCTCACCACCAGCTTTCTTAAAACTGTAAAAAGTGTAAGGCAAAAATAAGAATGTGTAATCATCAAACCATTACTGTTTTACATACTCTTTGCTTTATGAGTTTCAGGTGTAGGCAAGATTTTAGAACTTTTCTTTCTTGTGTGTGAAATCTAAACAATTGCTTTATATCAGCACTTTATACACATGTATATGGCTGGGATGTCTGGGATGTCTGGGCTGAATTGAATTTGATAGATTTAGATACTTACATGTAAGTTCTGCAGCTGTGTCACCAGATGATGCTGTTGAGGGTGTCAATGGCAGTGATGGTACTGGTGGGGGTGGAGGAAGGGAAAGGGATGCTGATCCTACAGGTTCCTGGTGGAAAATGTAAAAACTTTTCAAGCACTTTTCAAGTCAGTACCAACTGTTCTCAAGCAGACAAAAATCTCAATTTTTTTTACATTATTAAACAACTAAATTATGTATGTGTGAATCCATTTAAAAGGGAAATTAATTCTAGGCAAAATCAAAGGTAAGATTTTTTAAAATTCCAGAACCTTTAAAAGGCGAGTGCAGTCAAACTGCTGATTTGCAAGGACTTTCATGCACCTCAAATGAAGGTATGAAAATGCATGGTCTTTCAAGTATCCTCAAAAGACTGTACAAACCTTTTGGTTTGCAGGTGTTCGCCTGCACTTCCATGCTGTGCATCCATACTCAGTCACTTTCACAGTCAGACAAATATTGTATTGGTACTATGCAACAAATTACAGGATACAAAATAATTTAAAAAAATGTAAATATGGCCTTTAAACATAATTTTGAAACAAATGCAGAATATAAATCCAAACTTGACCACAAAACCAAAATATCCATCTCATCATAACAATCAATTAGAGCGATTCACCAAATAATACAGAATCAGAAATTGTTTTGCATATTATATGTCACCAAATATTTAATCTCACTCACACACACACACACACACACACACACACACACACACACACACACACACACACACACACACACACACACACACACACACATACTGAATTAATCTTAATGTAGCATTGCTATTTGCTACATATACAAGTAATGTTTTCAATGGCAACATCAAAAGCTGTAGTCACAGTTAATCACAGTTTTTGATGGCAATCGTCTCACTGGTGAACAGTAAACCTCGAAACTGGATTTAGGATGTAACTGATCACGTTCACAAAATCAAATATGAATTATACAGCTTTGGACAACATTTTTTTCCATTCACTGAGATAAGTGAGGCATTCTAACATTTCATAAAATGTCACATCAATACTACAAGAGGCCCCGGGCAGTCTGTCGGAATAACATTTTAAAGTTTACTGTCAAGGATCACTTAAGAATACTCATACTGAGTACTCCGTTGTCCCTTCCTTCAAAGAAAAGCCTATATCAGTATATGTATGATTATATCAATTCTCGAGAGAAATCAACCACAATGAAGACAAATAATCCGACTAAAAATCACTGTCATTCGCGCGAAAACATGAACATTCCCATGTACGCAAGCACGCGCATGTGCACGCATCCACACATATACTAGCATGCGCACGCTTACACACACACACACACACACACACAAATCGCGCAGGATCGCTCGCATAATTTATATGAACGCGTACACAAAAGCACACAAACGAACATACGCATACTGTGGTCGGAACCGCCCTTACCACTCTGTGGTAATGACTGCCGCCATTCCCATGAACGCTACCATAACACGCATGGTACACCCGCGTTACACATGGACGAAAAGCACGCAAGTTCTTCACCGTGGGCATGCTCATGTCGAGTAGGGGAGAGGGGGACAGCGCGAGTACACAGAGGCTAGCACCCAACGTTATTCCACCCAGACACCATTCACACCAAGGCAACCACACACACTGTCATTCCAGAGAGAGAGAGCGAGAGAGCAATGGTTTCTTACCTGCACTCGCCCAGTCGCCACGCTCCACAACCACGCGGTCAGCGTCCACCAGAACCAGCACCGCGCGCACGGCTGCTATGCGCACGGCGAGCGCTGCTCTGTCTTCGCCTGCACTCTCTGCACCGTCGCACGCCACCACCACCCTCGGGCGCCCTCGGGACAAACTGCCTTTGCCCCTCGAGCAGCACACCCGGTGTGAACTTCCTTCACACTCTCAACAGTCCACCCAACTACCACTGTCCGTACACGAGTCCACTGACCACTCCAATCTCTGTCCACTAGACACCACTCTCCGTGTCCTCTCTCCAACACCACAACCACCCCACCGTCCACAACACCCGGTGCCGCACAACTCCCGTGGCACGAACCAACCGTCTCGCCCGCAATAATCCACCTAGCTTCAACAGTTCATACACCCGTGTCCACCAACAACTCCAAACACAAACTAACTCGTTACAAATCACAGCTATCACTCACCATTCACGCCTCCCGCCGCCAGAGGCTCTGGCCTAGAGGCAACCTGGTGCTCGCTCCCCTGAGGAGCCTTTGAATGTTTCTCTCCAGCCAGGGGCTCCCCATCAGATTTCCCATCAGAAAAATCAGACAGCCCCCTTCCCGGACTTCCCACGTCCTCCTGTTTCAGGGGAACACTATCCAGGAAGCCCTCCTGCTGGAGACTCCCTGTCGGGTGACTTTTAGAATCCCGCCAGTGTGGGTTTCACAGACGCCAAGGAAGTCGCTGTAGTCAGTTCCCTGTCGCCTTCCGTGTCCCACTATGGCTTTCAATGAGTGCACCCGATCTCGTCACCAGAAAGGTAGGCTCGTCCATTATGTGACACTTCCTGTGCCACTTACGGACATACCCGCCCACACTCTCCTCTAATCTCTGCCGACGACGCCAGTGTGGTCGGAACCGCCCTTACCACTCTCTGTGGTAGTGGCTGCCGCCATTCCCATAAACGCTACCATAACACGCATGGTACACCCGCGTTACACATGGTCGAAAGGCACGCAGGTTCTTCACCGTGGGCATGCTCATGTCGAGTAGGGGAGAGAGGGACAGCGCGAGTACACAGAGGCTAGCACACAACATTATTTCACACAGACACCATTCACACTAGGGCAACCACACACACTGTCATCCCAGAGAGAGAGAGAGCAATGGTTCCTTACCTGCACTCGTGGCTTGTGCCGGGACCACACACGCGACCGCTCAGCACCTTCGCGCGCCGCTCGCACGCCTCCACCACCGTCCACACCGTCCCACGCTGTTCGCTCGCCTCCACCACCCCCGGGCGCCCTCGGGGCAAACTGCCTTTGCCCCTCAGCACACCCGGTGTGAACTTCCTTCACACTCTCGATAATCCACCTAATTACTACTGTCCGTACACGAGTCCACTGACAACTCCAATCTCTGTCCACGTGAACTTCCTTCACGCTCCCGATAGTCCACCCAACTCCCACTGTCCGTACACAAGTCCACTGACCACTCCAATCTCTGTCCACGTGAACTTCCTTCACGCTCCCGATAGTCCATCCAACTCCCACTGTCCGTACACAAGTCCACTGACCACTCCAATCACAAACTTAACTCGCTACAAACCACAGTTATCACTCACCATTCACGCCTCTGTGCTCTCGCTCCAAAAGTCCCGTGCAGCCTCAGTCATTCAACATTCAGCCTCTGTGCTCTCGCTAGCCGATTGACCACGCGTAGCCTAACAAACCGCTATAAATACCCCAGCAGCGACCGCCCCCTCGCGGGAGTGACCTTGTGGTCTACGGGAGATCACTCGAACAGCGCGTAACCCGGAACTACTTCCTACCACAATACGCATGTCGGCAACTCCAAGAAAACTCTAATGCGATTCTCCATCTAAAACGCTGCACTATTACATCTTATTCATCCGTATCAAACTGGTTTGCATACCTCAGCAACGCTGCGAATTGACGCAAATTTCCGAATCAAATGTTGGCGCTATCTAGCATATGGCAGGATCGCAGCAAATGGTCAGCAGCAAAAAATTAATGTGGGGAAATTCCCGCAAGCACGTTTCAAAGCTCGATCATGTTGTACCATATTTCGTTTGAATAAATATTTGTTTTTAAGATGCACTTAAATTTATTTTATGTATGTATGTAATTGAGCAGATGTCGGCTCGATCTCTATTGCGGGGGGGGGGGGGGGGGGGGGGGGGGGGGGGGGGGGGGGGGAGGCCGCGGGATTTTTTGGGTCGAGAGTTCTTAAGGCCATTTTTATTCTTGTTTCCTAAAACGCCTAAAAAACCATAAAATTCGTGTTACTTTATTTTTTACTTAGACACTTTTTCGTAGTTTTTTTCAGAAAAAATTTCTAAGTTTTTTCAAAAAAAGGTAACACAAATTTTATGTTTTTTTATGCGTTTCAAGACAAAAGAATCAAAATGGCCTTAAGAAATTTTCACATAAAATCCCGCAATAGCGGCTCTATAGTACAGCCAACGTGTAAACCAACGGTTGACGTTGCGAACGTTGGGCCAACGTGATGCCAACGTTTCTTTGCCAACTGCGACTTGCCAACCTTTTGCCAACTGTGGCGAACGTTGGGCCAACGTATGCTTGTTATCTGGGGGGTGCTCAAAGCGCAGTTTTACCCCCGGTCATCCAATTACTCCCATCATCGTTCCAACACGATCTCGACTCCCGCAGGAACTTGCTACCAGGTAGCTGTGAAAGCGCCGAGGTCAACTTTCTGAGTGTTCAGCTCAGCCCTCACAGATACCCGGTTTTACTCCTGGTGGGGAGAAGCAATGAGAGTAAAGCACCTTGCTCAAACTGCAACTGTGGGATCCACATAGCTTTGAACACTGCACCCACTCGTCTCAAGCGACCACAGGTCAAGCGCACTGACCACTTGGCCTTGGCCCCTCCTGTAACAATGTCTGTGCATGAAGACATGGACAGGTAGGAGGGGAATGGAAAGTTATGCATCAACCCTATGTGCTAAAAATGCAATGGAATTAAATATGGGGAAAATGCATCCATCTCAGAAATGTTAAACATCTCTTGCTCGTTCAATACAAAAGACAGAAAAAATAGGGTCTTTCATTCTCACCCTTCTAGAATCCAAGAATATGGAATGGAATTCTTGAATCACAGAGATTTGGATCACATTCAGATTTCTAAAACGGCCGAAGGTCATTTCTGCATAATTCCTGAAACACGACTTTATCAGGCATCAGATGGATATTCCACCATTGGATTCCAAGTTCACAGCAGACGATGCAGACCAGACGGGACAGGCGTCCAGAAGCACAAATCCAAATCTGTGGTCTTTCAGGACTGACGGACTCCTACCATACTTTACCAGTGCACGGGGTTGCTTGAACAGCGTGAAATGACGTCATGCATTAGACTGAACACATACATACAACAGGAGCTTGAAGTTCTACAAGGTTTACTCATATTTTTAAAACATCATTGATGCTTCAATTAGATAAACTAACAGCACTCACTTAGATAAACTAACAGCACTCAAAAACAACAAACAAAGCAGGCGTATCACAGATACTGCACATCTACAGTAGTAGGTGTGTTTATGATTAAAACAAAACAAAAGATACCTTGATGTGATCCAACTTTGAACACAAGACATACACATATCTTTCACTCAAAAGACTGGATCTCATTTCTCAAACTACCCATATTGGTAAACCTCTGGAATAGCAGACTCCTAAATATAGCAATGACCTGACAGTAAACTTTTCTCCCTGCCCATCAAAATACAAATGCTCATCTGACGTGATTATGTCTTTCTAGGTCAAAGTTTTCAGAAGAAAAAAAATCTATGCACAAAGCTTTTTCTCGACAGAATTGATCTAAGTACATTCTCTCAATGCGTTTATGAAGGTAACAGCACATATATCTATTTGGTAACTCAAGGTTTCATCCAAATCTGAACAAGAAGGGCGAAGCCCATACGACTCACATGCTTGACATTTATATGACCTTGACCTTTATATGACCTTGACCTTTATATGACCTTGACCTTCAGGTGACCTTCAAGGTCAAGGTCAAACAACTAAACCTACCAATGACATCATACACTAAGAAATGCTTTACACATTTTCCTACCAAAATACATGTGACCTTGACCCAAGGTCAAGGTCATCCAAGGTCATGCAACACAAAGCTGTTAATTCAAGACATAGGAAGCACAATGGTGCTTATTGGCACTTTCTACCATGAGATATAGTCACTTTTAGTGGTTCACTACCCCATTTTGGTCACATTTCATAAGGGTCAAAGTGACCTTGACCTTGATGATATGTGACCAAATGTGTCTCATGATGAAAGTATAACATGTGCCCCACATAATTATTAAGTTTGAAACAGTTATCTTCCATAGTTCAGGGTCAAGGTCACTTCAAAATATGTATACAATCAGACCTGTTTACCTTAAGTTGTGCAAAATAGGGAGATGGCGACTCAAAAATCGGGAGATTTCAATAAAAAGCGGGAGATTTTTATTTTTAGATATGTGTACCATCCCAGGTCACAAACTTCATAACAATTGAATACAAATCAGCTGAAGTGAAAGTGGAATAAAAAACTCAGAAATCAGCTGAAACGCCAATAAGTCCCATCTCTGATCAGGGAGGCGAAAAGTCAAATTCTCTCTCTTCCGCGCGCCGGCGGTCACTCTCTCTCTCTCGTGCGCGCTGTCTCTCTCTCTCTCTCTCTCGCTTGCTCGCTCTCTCTCGCACGCGCGCTCTCTCTCTCTCTCTCGCACGCGCGCGCTCGCTCTCTCTCGCGCGCACGCTCAAGTTCTCTCTCTCGTGCGCGCACAAGTTCTCTCTCTCGCTCTCTCTCTCTCTCTCTCTCTCTCTCTCTCTCTCTCTCTCTCTCTCATTCTTGCCTCCGTGGCTCACGTTGATGTCTTTTTTGCAGAACGTGCAAAACCCGCGTGATTGCGATTTAGACAGTCACAATGGGCGAAATGCCGGGAATTCGGATTTTCACTCAGCCTTCCACTTTGCGTTGTACTTTACTCTCTTTCTGCTTCTGACATCAGTGGACTTTCTTTTCTCATCCTCTGTGTCACACTCACTGTCGGATTCAGAATCGGTTCCCCGATTCTTTCTCATTGACTTTTCAATCGACGCCATCATTCGGATCGGTCAAGCAAAATGGCGGCTATTCCAGATTGTAAACTGGCTCTCGATTGGACAAAGGCCCTGACTCAACCAATCAAACAAATTGTAATGCAGATCGGCAGAACGACCTTCAGTGGCGTAGTAGAAAGTTCAGATCGTCATGTAAACGCTTCGGAAACGAAATAAACCTTTCAAAATTTTTCATTTTCGGGAGATCGGTGAAAAAAAAAATCGGGAGATTTACAAAGCTAGTGGGAGGTCGGGAAATAGGGTCTGAAATCGGGAGTCTCCCGCTAAAATCGGGAGAGTAAACAGGTCTGTACAATCCAACTTTGAAGAGCTCCTGTGACCTTGACCTTGAAGCAAGGTCAACCAAACTGGTATCAAAAGATAGGGCTTGCTTTGACCTATATACCACTTGTAGCTAAGGTCGCCATTCTCAATAACGTGGGAGAAAATTGGGAAAATGTGAAAAATGACTTTTTGAGACCACATTTATGGCTCCTGTGACCTTGACCTTGAAGCAAGGTCAAGTCACTATGTATGTATTTTGAGGCCTTGTCATCATACACCATCATGCCACATTTGGTGTTGATAGACTTAATAGTCTCCGAGAAAAATCCAACGTTTAAGTTTTTTACGGACGGACGCCCGCCCGCCCGCCCGCCCGCCCGGACGGACGGACGACACGGCTCAGTACATAGACTCACTTTTGCTTCGCATGTGAGTCAACAAGAAAAACGTCCTCATGCTTCCTAATCTATCATATATTGCCACCTGATGATTTACAAACTAGTAAATAGCACACGCGGTCAGAGAAAAGCTCCTTTCCCACTACTAAAGACCACACTCCAAACTCAGGTGTTGCCAGGTTTAACTGCTCCACGTCTTCACTGTCCTTGAAGGTATTGTCTTTCTCCAAGGTGGGCAGAACAAATGATATACCTGCTCTGGTAAAACCAGGGTTAAGTTGCTGAGGCACTTTTGCTGTGTAGCTAAGAAAATGCGGCTGGAGTCTTCCAAAGGTCAACTTTTTAAAAAACTTCCGATAGATAAAACAATTATTGTCACATCTGGTTAAGATTTTAACAAATTCTGCCTAGAAAAAAAAAAGATTTTAGAACTTGTTTTTTGCTGGTCACCATGTCTGGCACGATGGTTGCCAGAACTTTGCCACGTTTGAGCACGCCCAAAACTTTTAACTGAGCAACGCTTAAGCCTACCTCGCCACAGTAGCGATCTCATCTAACCAATCAGGACGCAGCGTCGGTCCAGTTCTGCGTCCTGATTGGTTAGATAAGATTGCTACAGAGGCGAAGTAGGCATATATGCGTTGCTCAAATTAAAACAGGCCTTTAAACAAACGCCTTTGTTTTAATGTACATGTATTGTGTCCCATACTGCCTTTCCAGCATGACCTCACCAAGGTAGCTGTCAATCAAGCCCAAGCCACTCCCTCTCGTGTTTTTCTTCTCATGACTCATTGTTCTAAATTAAGAAGTCACGTGATGACCCTGGGGGCAGAGTTGCTAAATTTAGAACAATGAGTTCGAACCCGACAACTTAGCGAACTCGTCCACACGGTTGCTGGACGGCAAGAGACAGTGAGGGAACAGTAGCTAGTGTGGAGGGTAGCGTTCTGGGACATTAAACGTTAACCCTCTACATGGTGAAGTCGCCTCGAACACCCGGAAGTCCCAACCCTTTTCCTAAGATGCAACTTTAAATAGTTTTGGTCTTCTTTGATGCGCTTTATATTTCAGAAGGCTTGTATCTTATGAGGCATTAATGTTAACCCTTCACATCGTGGAGCGACCTCCAACACAGAACAGTAACAATCATTTTCCTTAGATGTTATTCTAAATATTTTTTGTTTTCTTTTATGCCCTTTGAGTTTCAAACAGTTCATACCTTATGAGACACGAATGTTAATTAACCCTTCACCTGTTGTAGTGGCCTCAAACATCCAACAACCCCATCTATTTTCTTTTGCCGTAACTGTAAATCCTTTTAATCTTCCTTGATGTGCTGTGAACTTTAAAAAAGCTCACACCTTAACTATCTTCCATTCTCAACACCCCCCACCCCCCAAAAAAAAATTCATGTGGAGACAGCAGATTGATGATGAAAAACTAATATAACTTTTTAATCATTTGGCATCTTTCATCTACCTGTCTTAAAATCTTAATGAGTTCACACCTTAACTCTCTTTAATTTTCCCCAAAATATTTCAGGGAAATGGAGTGGGTTGGGGTTGGGGCGGGGTGGGGTGGGGTGGGTTGCTTTTCCCTGTTAAGCCAGCATATTGCTGATGAAAACATAATATTAAAATACTTATATTAGGCATGAACCTACCTTTCATCTACACGTCTTTACACTTTTCTATGCAAAATTTAAGGGGGATAAAAGGAAGTGGGGATTTGTTGTTGTTGTGCCATATGGACAGTGGTCAAGGATTCAAGCCTTACATGGTGGATATACTTGTTTATTTTTGCTGCCAGACACGCTGTATGACACCTCTGAAAAACAATCTACCTTTATTTACTTGATCTCTCTTCCTATTTATGATCACATGACAAGAGTTTCCTTGCAAATGATTACTAAATAACTTCTGTAGTGAATTCGTCATATGATACAATTGCACGTTAGCATTATCTAGAAAAAGAGCATCACTTCTACAATTGACAAAAATGGGAAACATTTACGCTTTACCTCTAGAGACAATAGTATAGGCTCCATGTTACCGTTGATAAATATTGAACAATAACATATATTCTGAAACAATGTTTAACAACAAAGAAACACACATAATTATACGCACAAACATTAAACCTGAGAACCAGATGTTAATTGTGTAGTAGGAAATGGCATGAAAACGCATAGACATCTCATGGATACTTGTCTGAACAATGTGGAGAAAAAAAGGCGGGAAAAATAAATAACATTATATATCCTTTCAGAACTTGCAAAACTAAGCTTGATCATATACCTTGAATCAAAACTGGCAAGTTTCCTTGGCAATGATGGCAAATTTTCCCTCTCAAGTTGGTTACTCCGTAAATATTATTTCAAGAACAACTCCAGCACATCTGTGGAGTAAATACATATTTTCCTTAAATTCAGATCCCAAATCCAGCGGATGCACACATTCAAGCTGTTTCACATTTTCCTCATAGCTATGTAACTTGTAAGTATTTAAAAGCCTGCAAGTTACAGCCTGCGTGAAATGTTTTATCTACAAGCAGCCTGCAAGTACCAGCCTGCATGAAATACAAGCAGCCTGCAATTTCTTCCCTTCACACAGACGGGCTATTAGATTGTTATGTAAAATAAGTATGACTTACAAAGACTTGTAAAACGGACATGTACAGGTATCAATTTCACACAGCAACTTATCACACGAGTCCACATCTCAAACTGCTTTACACTTTACCCCCTTATCTTTGGGCCATATGATAATTGTTTTACTGGCACCTGACAAGAAACACAGATGGATAGAACACACCTAGTCAGGTACCACCACAATTTCCACTCCCTTGGGAGTATTCCAACCATTCTGTGAACCCAAGTCAGTAGTGACTCTGGCACAGTTCGCAATGAATGCATAATAGACTTGACCCTCTGCATTACATATTTTGTGCCAAAAATAAAGTTCTGATACTTTTTTTCTCTCCACTTTTTACAGAAATCTTTCAGATGTCAAAACTTGTCTCCATTTCAACACAAACATTTTATCTTATCGAATAAACTCTTGTTTCTTGCCTCAACAAGAGTAAGTTATGAGTTTTGTGCGAAATAATCTTAGAACTATTTTAACGGCCTATGTCAGGGAGCAGATCGGCTATCCCACAAGCCTCCTATGTGACATCCAATTGCATATTTCGGACGGAATCCATCGCGTGATATAAACTGTGCTAGAGACACTTTCGCCAGTAGGCGAAGTCTCTAGTGAACTAGCATGTATTCCAACGAGAGGCGTGTTGCTTCGCCTACCTAGTTGGCAAATACGTAATGGGTCGGAGTCAACATGTGTCAAACATTTGACTGCGTTTACATCTGCTCTCATCATGTTGACACGGGCCTATTCCTTGCAAGATCTTGCAAGGTTCCTAGCGTAAGCAACTGTCCCCTGATGCTGGCTTGTGGCCGTAGGAATGGGTTAATTAACCCTTTGACCCCTGCTGTGCTTGTTGCTGCCCTATATTCCCCCCTTATTTTTCTCCGATGTCTGCCTGAAGTTCTTTAAAAATTTGAAGAAGTGTTCCCTATGTAGTGAGAGAGAGGGTTAAACTACATTATGCTATCACTGCCTTTACAGTTATCCAGTCTTACTCCTGGGTGAGAAGAGGCTATGCTAGTTAACCCTCTTCACCCCAGAAGTCCTGCTGTGTCCCAATAAAATGGCCCTGAGCACGTCAGAGGGATTTGGGAAGGGAATTGGGGTTGAGGGCATGCTTTCATCATAGATTCTGAGCTTTTCTTGTATTTCAAATTTTTTGCGCCTGTTATCTGAACCTCACTGGAAAGATAATTATTTTCTAGGTGAGAGAAACATTATCAAGAGGAAGAAAAAACAAACTTGTCTGAAAGAAAGAAAGAAAGAACTTTTTTTAAATTCAAGGTTCCCATTAAATTTTACAAGGTTGCCTCCCTTTACTTGGGGTGAACGTGAAAAGCAGTGTTCAGGGAAGGTGATGATACAAAAATCTCAAACTAGCCAAAATGCGACATTTTGACTGTTTTGTCGACCCGTGGCTACCCTTAAGCACCTTGCCCTCTGATGCAACTCTGGATGTGAGCAGGTTTGAACACGGCCACTGCTTGTCACTGTCAATGGGTGGCAGGTGGTGTAAACATTGGATTGGGCCCCCATCATCTGTATGAAATGTCTGCTTTGTGATCTCTTCCTGCAGGTGAAAACGCTGTCAAACCATGCTCGCCCCGACTGAGCCAGGGAACTTTTCCACCACTTCACATCTGGTGAAATCAAGCAACTGGCACACACAAAAAGAGAAAGATTTTCCCCAAGTTGGAGTCCCTGAAAGGGTAGCAAGTCTGGGAAGACAGCAAGGACAGCATACAAACTAGTCTGAATAAATGCAGGATACATAGCTAGGGGGGGGGGAAGGAAAAATAACCCACATCTAACAAGCAAATAAACAAACAAACAAACAAATCCAGTCCTACACACATTGACACAGGTTTTTCAGTCATACAACTCTAAACTCCGTTTTTTTTGTTTCCCCAGTGACTTTTTTTCATGAGAATGTATTGCAACATCAACATACATACTCTTGAGTTTCCCCACAAATGTAACACAACTGAAAAAGTCCCCCCAAAACATTTCCTACACAGTCATCTGGACAACTCCATTTGTCATGTGATATGTCATGTGACTTTGGTCATTGAGCTATTTTTATCTTGTTTCTAGGTTAGATCATAGCTTAATTTGGCATCCATGTATTAATCACTGCAAGATCCTCTAACTTAACCCCTCACATGAGAGAGGAATGAAGCCAGGCATTTCTATTTCAAACAGCTGTATGGGGGAAAAGCTTCAGGGCCCGTATTCACAACAGCGATTTATCTTTTTAACACTCGATTTATCCCCTAGCCCCACGTTATCTTGATCGGTTAGATAAGGTACGCTCGTCAGAGGATCCTAGGTTGCGCTTTGCTATATATACTGGTTTCCAGCCAAGGGAGAGCGGAACAGGCAGTTGGAATCGTCTGAGTTTAGAGATAAATCGGAGTTAAAATAAATCGCCGATAAATCGCCTTTGTGAATACGGGCCCAGGGTAGTATTCAATGGAGTGAAAATGGAGATCTTGAGTGCTTTCAACAGAAACATATGAAGATTTATCGCAAGCTTTGCTTTCAAAACAAGCAGACTCTTAATGTAAGGTGTGCACACCTCAGAACTAAATTCTGATAATTGTATGTCCACCTCATCCTTTTTACCTTTGTCAAATATTTTCAACATTTCACAATTAAAAGAAAACATTTAGGAAAATAAAGAAAACCAAGCTTTAAACACAAAGAAAAAGGAGAAAGAGAGAGAAAAAAACCCAACCCAAAACATCCAACTACAGCAAAGGATTGAACACCCAACCTTGTGTGCATTCTTGAATCAGAGTTTACATCACTACAGAGATTGTGATTCAACAGCAAGCTGTGCATAGAAAAGAGGCAGTACAAAATCTTCCATCAAATACTGAAAAGACAGTTGTTTCTTCCAAAGCATTTATAGAACAGGAAAACCTTGTAAGAACTCAAGCATTTGTGAAATGGCTCATCCATGAAATGATGCACAAACACATTAGGGAGTCTGAAAAGAAAGATATAAACTACAAAAAAAAATCTCATTTCATCTGTCTGTTTGAAAGCTGGGATCACATCCATCAACGTCCTCGGCACCCTTCGCGAAGTCTGTCATCTCCAAGTCAGCACAACTTTTCTCAACGTGTTGCGGACATTCAGAAGTTCTTGAACACTCGTTCCTTCCAGCAGCACCAAAACTTTCATCCCCCCTGAGAGGAACTTTTCCCCTCAAACAGTCACTGGAGAAACTCCTCTCCTTTCCCACGCTGGGACTGCTGTGAACTTTCTGACGACCACTCAGAGCTTGTCGCATCTTGGAGACTATTCCTTTGGATCGACCGCCGCCTCCACCAGACATACTACTCTCTGCTGTCACGCCGTCCCCTGCTTGCTTGGACGTGGCTTGGGGGTCTCTGGAACTGTCTGAGGCACTTGTCTTCAGGTCTGGCCCCGAGCTGGAGGCAGTGCTGGACATGGGACGGTAGGAAATAGAGGTGGGAATCTTGCCTTCCTTAGCCAGGATCTCTGCGTACCAGAGATTTCGGTTGTTGGGAAGGCTGGAGAAGAGGAACAGTGGGGCGTGGAGGAGAAGGGAAACGTTGTCCTCTGGAAAAAAAAGGCAAGACTTATCAAATCTGGTCATACATGCCAAAGCAATATAGTACAAGGCATCTGATTGGCTGATGATTATCCATACTGCCTGATGTTTTGGTATTAATTGGCATTTACTAGGGATCAATTTGGATGGAAATATTCATAGGCATCATTTACTTCCATTCATCTTGCTCAGTGGTTGTCTCCATTTTCCCTGCTTTGATGTGTCGATAGATTTTCCGTCTTTAGTCTTGTGAGATATAAAATGGCAGGCATCATTGATGACTGCACAGCAAAAATCAGCCTGTACTGCTGATGGGGTTGGAAGATTTCCCTATCACTCCCAATCCTCAATCTTTTTTACACAACACATGTGATTCATCAGTTTCAAATACGTTTCTCTGCAATCCACACAGTCATGATAATGCTAAAAGAAACTGTCAGATGGGAATGTGAAAATTGTTCATTTGTTGACTATCTCTACATTACTTATCAATAATAGTTAAAAATTATTTCTTCCCTTCCATCAGTATTGCTGAAAGTGCATGTTTTTAGAGACAGGAAAAAAATCTATGTATCGTAGTTTTCAGGGGCCAAGGAGGGCATTCTACTACATTGTATGTGGTCATCTACTGCGGTGGGCATGCATGTGGCTATGGTGACCTAAGTTCAAAGTGCAAAGGTGGCTGCAGATGGGGCATGGAACACCAGTCATCAGGACAGTGGCAGCCCTGGGTCTTCACTCTCTTGCGTCGACAAGGCATTGACAGCATATCATTGCTCACGCCATACTAAATCACATTATTGTAAGTTTTGCTATCATGACAGAGAAGATGACTACAGATTATTTGCACAAAGAGGACTAGAGGACAAGAGCCAGTGCAGAAAACTTCATGTTTCAAGAAAGCGCTGGAGAAAGCAGGGAATAAGACACAAACTGGAAACACTGAAGCGAGCTCAAGAAATACGGAAAGGAAGACAGAAAGAGATAAAATGAAAGAAAAGAAAACTGGAAAGAAATTATTGAAAAATGGATCAAGCTGTCACTGTGGATGAGCAAGCACGGCTCAGGTAGGGAAAATGACGACACGAGATATTTCAACCACAATAACTTTAATGCATTCATGCATATTTCAGGGGGAAAACCCAGCATGTTCATGGTGGAAATCTTTAATTTATTTTACACTAGCCGCTTCGCGGCCAGGCAATGCGCAAAGCGTCAAAGCCACATACAAATCCAAATTCGTCAGCCGCCATTTTGTTTTTCTAATTACGTAACCATAACCAAAAATGTGTTCACAGATCTTCATCATTTGACTTTACCTACACATACACCAAATTTCAGTCAAATCGGAGCACTTTGAGTTTTCGGCGGCCATCTTGTTTGTGCCCACTTCCGGTTACCATGGCGACACCTTTTTTTTTAACCCCATCATGACCTGACCACGGTCCACATTTAACTCCATACCAAGTTTTAAGTCGATGGGAACTCCTGTGTCTCAGGCGGCTTCGCCGCCTTCGACACAGTCGTCCATTGTTTACTCACCCGCCATTTTGTTTTTCTCGTGACGTAACCATGGTAACCAAAAAATTGGTTCACAGATCTTCATCACCTGACTTTACCAAGCTACACACCAAATTTCAGACAAATCGGGGCACTTTGAGTTTTCAGCGGCCATCTTGTTT